>CAUYQG010184359.1:0-35861 GCA_963574415.1 Tarsius wallacei
CCTCATATATATATATATATATATATATATATATATATATATATATATATATATACTTATATATATATGTATCAATAGCACTGATAAAATATCATGCTTGAAGGCATGTTTAAGGATGACAGATGCCAGTTTGGAATGTTCATTTAGGGTAAAGTGTTTTAAAATGTTTGACCACTATCCACATTAAGAAAACATTTTACATTGTGATCCAGTACATATCTGAGTGTGTACTATATTGCTTTGTGAAGTATACTGTTTATTGTTTGAAAAACACTGTCCTAAATGACTCCCAGTGTATGACTTGTGGTCAATTATCCCTTTCCCCTACTAAAAGAGTTCCTAAGGTCTTATATTTAGCCAAAGCTCTTATTCAAATTATCACCCAACTTTCAAAAGTTTAGTCCCAGTGCAATTATTTTAATGATGCTAAAATATAAATGCTGCAGAGAATTTAATAGAAAAAAATAGAATGTTCTAAAATTTTTAACAGTGGGAGCTTAACTCTGAAATTCACAGAATTGTTATTTTGTACTCTTCTTTAAATTCACTCTTCCAAATGTTAACCTAAAAGCCGTACTGCTTTAGGTAAATTGTGGGGGCTCCATTTATATCAGTCAATGGCATTCATATAGGATTTCAACTTGAACTTGCTGTGAAGGAGCCAGACTTTGCTGTGGGATGCATTCATGTGCAGAGCCGCCGTGCACAGCTCATTGGAGATAAGACAGTTTTGACTTTACATGCCAAACTTTTGTCACTTTGTCTATTTTCCTATTTCTCTATGACTCTGCAGAGCCAAGCTTTTGATCGGTTGAGCAGCAAATTGAAAATGCTCTTCTTAAATAAAATCCCAATACCGAAGTGAATACCAAGCAATGCTGCCTCTCCTGAAACGAATATTTGAGTGCTTACTCTGAACTAGGAAATTGTTGACGTTATGAAGATGAACGTGATTCCATTCCCTTCGAAGGGTCTTCTGGTCGGAGAGCTCTCCCACCGTAGGGCTCGGACTCATCTCGCCTGGGTCTGTGGCACACTGAAGATCCTCCGATTGTCCCCTCGGGCCCGCTCTGGGCCCATCTCCACCTGGTCTTTGCCCCGAGAGGCTGGTCAATATGGCTGCAGTCAAGAGCTCTCTTCCTCTCTGGCCTCTGGTTGGAGTTAGCCAGTGAGAGCACCGGCAGGGGGTAGAAGGAGGAGGTGGGGGCACCTGGACTCTGTTTTCTTCTGACTCTTTCCCTGCAGGGTCACCCTAGGTAGCTCTGCCTCTCTGTCAAAAGTCACGCCTTTGAGGTGTGCTTGCTTTTGACTCTGTGTTCCAGGAATCACTTCCCAGCCACTTGTCCTTCCACCCCCCCCCAACAGTGGCCATGCGTGACACCTCGTGGTCCCACTCTCTCCACGCTCTTTGTCTTCTGAGTCACCCTTGGCCCTGAATGAGCACCCCGCCGAGTACCACATCACTCTGAACTTCCTTTCGGACCTTCCAGCACTGCTGACTCGTGCCTTAGCTAATTTTCTGCCATACGCAACTGACACAATCTCAAAAGACTTCTTCATTTTTATATATGTTTCCGGGAAGCCATCTTATTAATCAATCTGGAAAGCGACTTAAAGCCACAGCCTCTGGTTCCTGCAAATACATTTTCGCTCTATCCAATTGACGCTGGAACCGCTCAATAACTGTTTGCCACCCTGGGTGATGTTGATCATGACCCATGGGGAGGTCAGAGCCTTCCTTGTTAATTACCTGGTCCACTGGGCTTTGTGACCGGCTGGAGGTAAATATCCTGGGAGGAACGGTCTTGCAGGAGAGTAAGAGAACTCACCACCTTGCTGACAAATTGACTGCCGGCCTCCACTTTGTGAGTCCTGTTTTAAGGGAAGAGTGACAAAATGGGGAAAATCCCTGGCAACGGCGAGAGCAGAGTCATGACCATGTATTCGTTGCTTGCTGTGTATCAGGCATTGTGCTTGACAGGCATTCTGCTAGGATCGTTACATGACCGTCTGGTTTAATAATCATGATTACTCTGTGAGGAAGCTCTTGACTCCATGTTACAGACGGGGAAGCTGGCAGTGTGAGAATGTGAGCACCTTGCCTGGAGATGCACAGCTGCTGGTTTTCAGAGCTGAGCTTTGAACCCCTCCCTCTAACTCAGAAGTGTTCCTTCCCCTAGTTCATTTCCTCAAAGCCTCTTTGTTTTGTGATCAACTTTACTAAAAGTCACGCTTGACATCAGGTTTGAGCTTATCAAAGCCTTAAACCTTTTTTTTTTTAAATCAGGCATTCTATAATTTTTTTAAAAATCTGATTGAGAGTCAACTCCTTCCCTTGTAGTGGAAAAGGAGTAGACGGCATGGCATGTGAGGGAGAAGGTGAAGGAATGAATGCTTTGCAGATTATCAAAGGGCTTGGGGAACCCTCTAGTGAGGAGTAACCACAAATGGACTTTCTCTGAATTGTAGATATCGAGTTGCTTGCCTAGTGAGCCTCAGTGAGCCTTCCTCCTGTTTCCGGATTTTGAACGTGTCCTTGGAGAATAAAAGTCTTAACCACTGCCTGGCAGAGTCACTTCTCTGCAGTTTTAGAAAAACCCTACTGCTGCATTCCCTTGGAAGGAAGCATGTCCAAGAGTTTCCAGATGGGGGGAAAGACTGAGGCTAAAAGAAAGACTAATCTAGCCGAGCTCGGTGGCTCAGCCTGTAATCCCACGCTTTGGGAGGCCGAGGTGAGTGGATTGCCTGAGCCTGCGAGTTCAAGACCTACCTGGGCATCTTGGCAAGACCTTGTCTCTACAATAAACCAAAAAATTAGCTAAGTGTGATGGCTTGTACCTTTATCCCAACTACTCAGGAGGCTGAAGCAGAAAGCTGACCTGAGCCCAGCAGGTCGAGGCTGTGGTGGCCATAATCATGCCACAGCACTCCAGTCTGGGCGACAGAGTGAGACTCCAACTCAAAAAAAAAAAAGAGTAATCTAAGATGTCCAGCGGAAAAGCATCAGTGTCATCTCAGTAGGGAATTATGATGTGACTTCTCTGAAAAAAGCAAAAGCCAGCCAGCCATCGACTGAATTCATGAAAACTATACCACAGGCCTGAAGCATCCAACATTACAGTCATGGATTCTTCTCTCTAGTTTCTTGGGGAGCTGTTGCTGTATTTGAGGTGGTGGGGCTTCAGATTGTCTTACTTTTTCATTTCAATGTCCTGTTAGCCAAACACTGAGCACAGCTGAAGGGCTGCACACGTGCTGGGAAAAGACAGGCTAGTGTTTTCCACTTCCTTGAGGTAAAAATACTTACTTGGTTGACAGATGTTTCTGTTGGTGATTTTTTATTTTTATTTTTTTCCTCATTCTTTTCCTTCTTTGTTTTCACCACAGTGTTGCATTTTCTTGGTTCTGTGTGAGGCATTAGGTAAGGGTAAGCCTTGACGTTCCGGGTCTGTGGTCTTCCTTGACCTCCGGGATTATTTTCTTTAACAGAGCTGTTAGAAAGTCGGCTGTTACCTGCCAGAAAATAAAACCACCGATTTTTCATCACAAGTTAAATAAACATTGAAAAATCGGCATTCTACAAGGACCATTAGCTTATGTATCACTGTAAAATGTTTTACGACTCTTGATATAAAGGATACTCATATAAAAAATGTGTTGTAACAAACGTTTCTTCCCGTCATAGTTTGTAGTAGCCCTAATAGCAAATAAATCTAAGCTGAATACTGTTAGGCTCCAGAAAAACTGACCTCCAGTTTCAAAGAGTTGGGTTAAACCATTGTGGTGATGGCACAGTCTCAGATATAGGGAGATGCAAACGTGTATCAGCTCCCCGGATAATCTTTCATTCAGAAGAGAGATGATTCAATGAACTGAAATTGCTCTTGAGTGACCCATTTTATTTATCTATCTGCTTATCTTCTGACTACCGGTTCATACATGGTGCCACAGAGAATCCTGCACATAGCTCCCCAGGGTTCTTCAGAGAGCAACCCAGAGTGATGCAAAGACGAAAAACCATAAACAGTGACTGTTTTATGTCTGTCAAATGAGAAAACACTTTTAAAGTGTCATTTAGCTGGTACAATATTGGTGAAGCTGCTGGACTCATATACCATTGGTAGCAATGTGATTGCTCTGGAAAGCATTTTGGCAACACATACTGTTCATATCCTTTGAAACTATAATTACATTTCTGGGAATTTCGTGTACAGGATCATTTAGAAGAATAAAAAAAGCTGAGATGTTCATTGCAGAATTTTTTAGATTAGTGGACAGTTAGAAACAACCTAAATACAATGGAGATGTTGTTAGTCAATTTTTATAGCTATTATGACTGTCTACATGAAGTCTAATTGGTAGCAATTCACATGTTATGATGTTATGCTTAGTGAAAAAGTACTGATTGCAAGCATTTAAAATTATTACATACATATGAGAAGCAAAATTTGCTAAAATGTGTTTGTATTTAACTTTTCAATTTCATTTTCATTTTTAATATCATTTTGTGTTTAACAATAATTAGGAGCTAGAACTACTTGGCTGTGAAGAGTAATATCAATGGAAACATTTTTCATTGGAACTTTCCTTAGATTATTGTAATTGTTCAAGTATAAACACCTTCAGGATCTGAAAGTGTCAAGGATTTGAAGAACTCATGTTTAAACGTTCAAATTTACAAAAAAGATAAGCCAAATAGGTGAACACAGAGCAAAACATCCCTCCAGAATGAGACCATCCATTCTTGTTATTTTGGGGGTTTTAATGTTGGCACCTGGAGTAAAAAGATCTCATAAAATAATTTAGATAAATCTCACTGTTTATTATGTTGGGAGAGTGTAGCTTGTGGCCAGGAACTATGAACTGCCCGCATATGAGTGGGGTACATGGGCTTTATGGAAGGGACTCTATCCCAAAGAATCGCAGGACACAAACAGAAGGTGAATGTGGGTGATTGATCCCTGCCAGGCTTGAATCAGATGGATAAACATAGCCTAGGGAAAAAAACAAAAACACCTTAGGAAATAACCTAAATACTCAACAAGAGGGGATTAGTTAAATAAAGCATGTTCAAGTCATATGATGACCTACTAAGTGACAATGAAAGTAGAAAAACAAAACAAAAAATATATGTATGTACATTAACTGAGTAAATGTCTACAGTAAAGTTACATGGAAAAAGAAAGGTATGAAACTATTCTAATTTTAGTACCTTCATTCACAGGAAAAAAGAAATTAAAAAAGAAATGTAAACTTGTTGATAATGATTATCTGGTTGTTTAAATAGCAGGCAATCCTCCATTCATGTCTGTATTCTCTCATTTTTTTTCTCCAATACTGTGTATTACCAAACTAATTAGAGATAGTAATTTGTTTTGTTTTGTTTTTAGGAGATAGTTATTATTTAATTAACTATTAAATAATTAATTTAATATAGGTACTCAAATACATAATGAATGAACTATTGCCTAAAATAATTTTTTTAAGAGGCATCATGTAAATTGCAATAAAAGAAAACACGGTTTCGATTGTATCAATTGAATAGAAGTCTACCACAGTGTTCAGGTAAGGACATTTCCTTTTAATGTAACTCCATCACTGAGTAGCTTGCTTTTAAATGCCAGATATTGGTATGTTTGTATATGAAAGCTCTCCTGACTATCTCTTATATATATATATAGATTTTTTTTTTTACCTGAAACTTTATTTATTTATTTTTTTTGCTAAAATTAGGGTATCATGTATACCTGAATCAATCTATTATCTCCTTCTTATCTTCCTTCCTTCCTTTTCTCCTTTTTTTTTTTTTCAATTCTACAAAGATAGACAAAATGAATAAGGGTAGGTTTAGCTCAGTGTTTGACCATAAAAGGTCTTGGAATCAGAATAAAATCTTGAAAAAATTAAAGTAGCAGACAGCAAAGACCCTCACTAAAGTGCCTAAATACTTCAGTGCTTGTGGCTGTTTGGGGTACATTGAAGAGTCTGATGTTAGCTTTCTGGATTCATACAATAAGGAACAAAGAATCCTTTAGACTTGACCTTTGCTTAATAGAATACCAGGAAAATGAAAATGCTGTCATTTTTGTCTGTGAAGTTCAAGCATAAATTGAAGGAGACTGGCCCCCAAATCTGTCACATTCTCACCACCAAATATGCCATCCCTTAAGTTAATGAGATGATACAAACTCTCAAGCTGCCCTTACCTGCTCCTCGAAACATACTGATACATGGGGGATTTAGTGAGGGTTTCCTCCTCTTCTTTACCCACTTTTACCAAAAGATTTTGTCTTTCTTGTAATATTTGAGGATCTGAACTCTGTCATCCCAACTGAGGTCAAGGGACTCTGGGATTCCCCTTCCCGAGCATAACAGGCCAGTGTGATTGTTAAAAGAGATTCCAGTGGATATAATTTGATAATTGCAAAATCTATGCAGACGTTTCCTTAACTTTTTATTGGTTTGAGGTAAATACTTGTGAACTGAGAGAAAGAAAGAAGGGGGGAAAGAAATGGACGGAGTGACGGGGAGAAGGAAAGCGGGAAGGAAGGAAGGACAGAGGACTTTTCACACATGAAAAGATGAAGTCTTTCCTTGGCCACTGTATCTGATGATGTGGACTCATTTGCTTTTCCTACCTTGGTAGTTTAAAAGAGAAATCCTCACCAAAGGACGACCTATTGATTCTTAGGATACTCTTAGCTAGACAGCAAGACATTGTCATTTATGCAGAGGACAATTATTGCGTCGGTTTCTTTTAAATTCCTCTGGTTATGGATTACAATAACTTAGCCTGGGGGGTTAGCCAAAAATGGTTTTTTCACTAATACATGACAGTTATTGAAAGACTTCTTTTTCCCTATTTGCTGCTATCCTAACAACACACTTTCTGTTTCCTTCTTCATGCGCTCACCATTTCCATGTTTGCTGCTTCCTTGTGGATTTCAGGGATACTATCCAGTAGTACGGAACAGTGTCTTGCTTAGCATAGGTGTTCAGTAAATAGTGGATGAATTAAACTCAGAACTCTGAAGGAGAAAAGTCACACATTTATCAAATAATTCACAAAGAGACATACCCCTGACAGCTAATCCAGTTAACTGTGTTACAGTAAGCTGAATTCAGAATATGTTTCAAATCATTTCTCTTCTTATAAGAATTTTGTTTAGTGGCCGGAACACTTGTTTCTCCGTATGTTGATCGAATGTGACCTGAGCCAGAAAGATTCACAATAAATAACACCAGGAGGCTTATGAATGATGTATAAAGCCCACCGGTCTCACGACAGGTAAGGCAGAGGTGGGCAGCTACTTTATTTCAGAACAGCCAAAGCCTTGGTAATGTCGTGCAAACATGGGAATACTGAGTGGTTGTGGCCGGTTTGCTGTAAACTTGTAGAATGAAACAAGCTTGAAATGTTCTGAGGGGTATTTGATCTTTTGTATTAATAGAGCCTCGGCTTCAGGTGAGCACGCCTGAAAATGGCCCGGCTTGTTCCTCTAGCATTTGCCCTGTGGCTATGTGGGCCAGCTGAGTGGTATATACAGTATTAATCACTTTTTACTTGCAGTGAAACTATACTTTTCTTGATATTTAGCAATTCTAATCCAGGGAGACTTTACTAACATAACTATCATCACTGTTATCATAATTCTTATGATGGTAATTTAAGACTGAAATGTCACCATCTTGAAGAAAAGGGTGAAAGTTTAGCTGACATTTTGTATTGATATGTCAGGGCCATAACTGATGATCTGATAACAATAGTGATCTGGATTTCATAGTTTTGCTTTGTTCTGAAGCAAGATCCTTCATTAATTTTCTCTCTAAAACGTAGATTCTGTAACACATGAATCAAAGAATTGATTGCATTGTTATTGTGTGCCTGGCACTGTGATTCTCTGGGACTGACTTTATAGAAACATAGATCACAATATTGTTGGATGGCAATGAGCCATAGCTTACGGGTGAAACTAAGATTGTAGACACCGGGGAATGGGAACTGAGATAGTAGCTTGGTTAACCAAAGACTGCGCTCCCTCTATTCACTGCCACTAGTCCACTGCTGCATATGAAACCAATCACTCATGCTTCTGTTCATTCATTCAGTGAAGCCCTTATTTTATCTAGCAGAATCCTTTTTAGTTTCAAGGTAGAAAAATCTAGAAGAATTTAGGAAATTATGTCACAAACACGAAATAAGCTTTCTCCTGTGTTGTCTTCCTTTACCAATGGGATTTTCATCCCTTGTAGCTCCCCAAATTCAAAAAGGGAAAAAAGCCAAGGGCTTATTTTATCCAGAAGTTTGAATGATAACCCCAGTCTGATCTCATTCCTCCTAAATAGGCTGCCTGTTCATCTCAAGAGCCCATCACTGAGGCCAAGGGAGTGCCTGGGTCACAGTTCTACCTTGGGGCTACGAACAGCTCCATACAACAGGATGTGCACAGGGCAGGGACACTTGTTCTGAGCTGCTCTTACCACAAGCAGAGGCTGGATATTATGAGAAAATGACCGATGTCCACTGTGCTTAGGGATAGCCAGACCCTTTGCAGGTTGGCATAAATCGGCTTGATCTCTTTCCCTCTCAGAATTTCATCAGTCTAATCTATGTCACCAGTTCATCCTTCTTAAGTCAAAATGCTAATCATGTCCTTCCTCAATTATGTTGCTGGCTCTTGATTAACTCTTGACTAAAATGCTACCTCCCTTACCTGCCAATCCTGGCAAAAGCAACTGGCCACATATCCTTGGGTGTTCCTGCCTGTGGCTTTGCCCGGAGTGCCTTCCTCCATGCCTATCACCGGTCATCTGGATCTGGTTAAGGCCCAGTTCAGATACTATCTTCATCTGATGTCTGCAGCACTTAACGTGAACCTGTCATATAGCACTTACTGTTTGTTTAACAGATATTTGTCAAATGCTTAGTATGTGCTTATCGCTCAGCTAAGTGCTTAAAATTGTTTTTTCCAATTTTTCCCAGTAAGCTATAAACTCATTGAAGTTGGAGTCTTTAAAGGCAGTGACTTACCTACTTACGGTGGGCAATCGGCATATGTCTCCTGAATGAATGAATGTTCATTCAGTTTGCACATCTGCTGAGCACTAGCATTGAAAGCCTGAGAGAGGAGGGGCCCGTCTTGTCTTAAATCATAGAGTATGGTGAAGCTGCTGGACCTTTCATAAACATTTACCAACCCTCTAAATGGGATGGAAGTTAAACATATTCAGATACATAATGATGAGCTATTTTCTTTATTTTCTTCGGTGTTACATTCTTTGGTCTTTCGGCATATTTTTGAAACTTTTTGTTGTCTTTGTACATTTCCAAATAGCTTTTACAAGAACGTCTAAGTTCTGCTTTCTAACTTGGGAAGAATTGAAGTCATATTTTTTTGTTAAACAATGGGGACTTCTCTAACAATTGCACATGCCAGTGCTATTGACCCATTGCAGGCCCATGGTCTATGAGGGCTGAGTTAGTCTTCAGTGACCTTAGCAAACTTGGCGTTTAATGAGGTAATATTTGATTTGTAGGGTCACTTGCAAGTTCCATTGAGCAACTTGCCTTCTGTGGTCAGTTTGTGATTTGAATTCACTAGCATTTTAGATGTTTCCATGTAGAAATGTTTTTTCTAAAACACGTAAAGCATTAATGGGTGGAAGAACGGATTCAATTTCTAGGTGTCAGCCATGCTGGACAAGGACGCTTTCTCATGCTATCCTCTGACCCTGGACAAGAGGTTGAAAGTCTCTTTGCTGTTTCTTTCTTTTCCGTTTCTCTCCTCTGCTGTTCCTCTTCATAGATAACTTTTCAGCCCCATTAGCTAGGTGTCAGTACATTAGGTGTTGATTGGAACTGGCACCTAGAATGGCTTTGGTGACCTGTGTGAGAGCCATTTTAGGGAAGTGAAGGCAGAAACCACACTGCAGTGGGCTGTATCGCACGAGCACTTGACTCCGTGGTCTGGGGAGTGAGTTGTAGGCTCTGCAGCTGGACTGCCCAAACTAAGAAACAAACTCTGCCACGCACTAGCAGTTGATGGTAAGCAGGTCATCAAATCTCAGTTTCTCTCTCTCTCTCTTTCTCTGCCTCAATCTCCTCTTCTAAAAGATGGGAATAAAAATAGAACTATCTCAAAGTTGTTAGAAGTAAATGGGCTCAAGTGCTTAGAGCAGTGCCAGTTTCATGATACATCCTCAGTAAATATTAGCTGTTGGTTTTGACGTGTATGCGAAGGCAAGCTGAGAGTACTTTTTAAGCTCCACTATGACATTGGAGAGAAAATGGAGCCATTGTTAGACACGGGGTAGAGATTAGGAATTTACCTCCAGAGAGGTGAAAGAGAAATACTTTTTTGGGAGAAAAGAAGTAGTTCTTAGAGCATGACATATTAAAGATGTAAGAAGGAACAAAGGTCAATGGATGGAGTGAAAGTACTGAAAGATGAGTGAGGATGGAACTCAGAGAGGATGGAACTCAGATGGACGGATGGATGAGTGAGCCTTGGCTAGGAGGAGCTTCTTGTTTCCTAAGGCTGAGCGTAGGGGCCAGGGTGAAGGCAATAAAGAGGAGGAAAAGCTAAGGATGTGTGTCTTGGTGGGTGGGAGAAGAGAGATGAAAGCATCCACCCTCATCGCTTATTCTCTTTGTGAAATAGGAATGAGTTGGTCTGGTGGAGGGAAGGGACGCAGGAGCAAAAGGCAGTGTAGGACTCATAAACAAAGAAGCCGCTCCACCGCTCCACAGCAGTGAGTCCTGGAGACAAGATGACACAAGTCAGACTGTAGGGCCTGACAAAAGGAGCGAGAATGCTGGCGTGATAAGAAATTGTGCTCAAAAGTGAGACATGTGTGTTTGCTCCCCCGGGTGGAATGTTTCAAGCGATGATATATCTACGATGAGCCATTTGAAAACTTTTGTGGTCTACAGTGTAAAGTCAGAACTTAAAATAAATTTTCCCATGAATAAATGATTGTCTATATCTTTTTTGATTTATCGAGCTATATTTCTGTCTCTCTCTCTCTCTCTTTTTATTTTTACAAATTTTCAATGCTGATTTGTTGGCAGACTTAGAGTTGAATGAAATCCCACCCCTGTCCCACCCAATCCATCTTTGGAAACACATTTAGATGAGAAAGTCACCTTTTATTGGTCTGAATGTTCCATTTCTGCATAGAGTATAGAATGGATATAGAGACATGCATGATGAGATATGGATTTTATCTAGTGATGCTCACACAAAAAGCCCTCTGATCCTTCATGCTCCTCTGCAGTGTTATTTTGTCACTCGTCCCATCAAGACATGAAGTCCCCATTTCCTCCCAGCTGAATCTGAGCCAGCCTTGGGAATTGTTTTACCCGGGTGGCACCGTGTGAATTCTCTGCCCAGAAGAGGTGAAAGACAAATACTTTTATACTTTTACCCTAGAGAGGTGAAAGCTACCCTTTTTTGGAGGAAAAGAAGTAGTTCTCAGAGCATGACACATTAAAGATGTAAGAAGGAAAAAGGTTAATTGATGGTGTTAAAAGGCATTGTAGTTTCTATGTTTGCCCTCTTGAAATCCTGAGCTACTATGTAAAAAATGTCTGATGTCCTTTGCTTGCTGGAGAGCTCAGCCAGGTAGACAGAGGCCCAGGAGGATGAAGATAGTAGAAAGAGATATGCCAAGGCAACCCCTAGGGTTCAGTTCCCCCAACAGAGACACCAGGTGTGGCAGTGGTGGCTGCTCACCCCAGCCAAGAGACAAGCCATGGCCACCGGACCTGCCCACAGCGCAGAAATGTGAACAGATAAATGGTAACATGGCTTTAGGTTGAACAGTTTTGAGAGCTTTATAATCCTGCAATGGGGTGTGAAGGAAAAGACTTTCAAGGCAGGGAGACAAATTACAAGGCCACAGGCATAACCCAGGTGTCAGGCACCGAGCTGGAAAGGACAGAAAGAGCAGTAGAGAAAAATGGAGGGCTGTCGCTGGTGGGTCCAGCAGAACCTGGTGATGGGATTGGGGACAAAGGAAAAAGAGGCATCAAGATTACTAGGAAACGCTGACTCTGGGAAACTGAGGTTGCAGGCAGCAACGTGGTCCAGGATTTTGAAGGAAGATCAGTCCGATGGGCAGTCGTTGTTGCTTGATGTGGTTACACAACTTCCATGTAACAATGCTCCAGGACCAGCTCAGCTGGAGGTACAGGTTGAGCTCTTGGAATAGCTGGCAACTGTTCTTGTTTCAAAGAAAAATACACAACCTGCTCCCTCCTTTCCTGTAGTTCCAGCTAAAGGGTATTTTCTAACTCCTTTCCAATTCTTGTATCGGGTAACAAAGGTGGAGACCAGACATCAAGCGAGGGCTGGAGGGAGCCAGAAACGAGAGGGTGGGAAAAAGCCAGCCTTAGTTGCACCTCTTGGAAGCTTTACTGTGTGAGTGCAAATCAGGAAGGCAACACACACACACTCCGCTGAAATTGCCATCATTCCCAAGGTCCTCCCTTTAAGTAGCACTAGATGAGAGAGAATAGGAAACTCTTACCTCAGCTTTTTAAATCACAACGAAAGGATCAGGGATGCTTTCCTTTTATGGATCGGGAGAACCTGCAGAAGGTTACTTTTGTTCTGTGTGTGCTTCAGAAGGAACCCTGGGCGATGAGGGAGGCTGAGGTTTCACCTGCCAGGCCCAAGGGTATGACTGCCACTCGCCAGGCTGTACAGTATTTGCAAGAAGAGTGAGAAATAAACACACGGTCTCTCTTTTCAGGGAGACAGTCTAAGGATTTCTGCGGCAGTGGCTCAAGTTCTGGGGTCAGCCAGGACTGAGTGCAAATCCTTGTCCCATCAGTTTCTTGCCGTGGGACGCTGGATGCAAGGTTAACCCCTCGGAGTCTCAGTCACTTCAGCTATCAAATGGGGAGAATACTGTCTACCTTACGGGGTTGTGTTAAAGAGGGATATATACGAAAAACACTCAGTCTGGTAAGGGCACACGTTACTCAGAGTTAACTCTAGTCATTGGAATTCGTAATTTGGAACTTTCACCCATTTGTTTCATCACGGAGACAATTTTTTAGGACAGTTTACAGCACAAGGAAATGGAAACCAGGTATATTTTAGTGAAATATTCAAATGTAACAAATGTTTAATATGTCATTATGTAGCAACAGATCATTTTACAATTTGCAAGTGTCATTAAGACTTCTCTCCCAGGCGGACAAGTTCTGTTGTTTCACAGAATTTTTATAAACCTTCAGGCAGACCAAAGCTGACATGCTGGCTATTTTTGTTGTTGTTGTTCTTCTTTTGTACATAATTTTGGATGTAAGAAAATGAACAGTGCTTTAATGCAGGAGTCAGCAAACTTTTCCTGTGAGGGACCAGATAGTAAATATTTTAGCCTTTCAAGCCACGGATGATCTCTATCTTCTTTGTTATGTTTTACAAACCTTTAAATATGCAAAAGCTACTCTTAGCTCATACAAAAACAGGCTGCTGGTTGAATCTGACCCACAGGCTGTGCTAACCCTTGCTTTAATGTAAATGTATCATGTTTATTAGTAGGGTGTTTATGCCAATAAGTATTTTTTAAAAGACAATGGGAAAACACATCAGGCAAATCACATTTAACTGATTCTTATTCAGATTCAGACATATGCTGGGCTGAAGTGAGACCAAGGATCGTTTTTCCTTGATGAGATAGAACCGTTTTCATTGAAACGCAATGAGGTTAGGTGAGATTTTGAGGACTGGGGACCATTCAGTACATTAGTTCTGAACCATATCCTTGTGCTCTGCACAAATTTCTGTCTCTTGCTCAGAGGAGCAGTTTGGATACAGGGCTTTATGGCATCAGGCATAAGCTGCCATTAAAACCCTCAACTGAAAATTGCTCTGCCCTTTATGAAAATGAGCAGCTGGTCGGTCCAGACCATCACCACCCCCGGCGCCACTCGTGCTGTGTACAAGCAGCTTGAATAGCCTTCGTGAGCTCGGTTTTGTGGCCATTTTCTATCAGCTGTTGGGAGGGAATTCCTCACTCGCAGCCAGTGTCTCTTTCAGCCCCTGCCATACCTTGGCGTGGATCTCTCTGTGGGCCTGGGGGTGAAATATTCTCCTGGCAGAGCTATTTATGTTCCTCCAGGTATATCCCAGGAAAGGGATTGATGGATTATATGGAAGGTCATTTTTCAGTTCATTTAGGAATCACCACACTGCTTTCCCTAGAGGCTGAACTAGCTTAGCACTCCCATCAACAGTGTAGAAGCGTTCCCTTTTCTCCACTCTCATGCCAACATCTGTTGTGTTTTGATTCATTAACGATGGCCATCCTTATTGGAGTTAGGTGGTATGTCACTATAGTTTTGGTTTGCATTTCTTTGATGATTAGTGAGGCTGAGCATTTTTTCATGTGTCTGTTGGCTGCTTGTATGTCATCTTTTAAGAAATGTCTGTTCATGTCCTTTGCTCACTTTTAATGAGGTTGCTTATTTTTTTCCTTTCATTTAAGTTCCTTGTAGAGCCTGGATGTTACACCTTTGTCAGGTGCATAATTTGCAAATAATTCTTCCCATTCTGTGGCTTGTCTCTGTATTCTCTTGATGGTTTCTTTTGCTTCGCAAAAGCTTTTCAGTTTGATGAGGTCCCACTTGTCTTTCTTAGCTTTTATGGCATTTGCTTTGGGGAACTTGGTCAAGAATCCATTGCCTGTTCTCATGTGCATATTGCCGCACTATTCACAATAGCAAAAACATGGAACCAACTCTGCTACCCATCGAGAATGGACTGGATAAAGAAAATGTGGTACATAAAGAACAAAATCATGGACTTCTCAGCAACTTGGGTGGAGTTGAAGACCATCACACTAAGTGAACGTTCACAGCAACAAAAATATGAATACCACATGCTTTCACTCATAAGTGGGCCCTGAACATGAGTAACAAGGGAGAGATTAGCAGTAGCTGGGCACTTCAGGGAGGGGGAAGGAGGGAGGGGGAGAAAGGTGGTGGTCACATGACAACACTATGGATACCAGGTTCATTACCAGGGGCAGTAAGGGCCAGTTAGAAGTGCAGACTTCACCTGCATACAGCCTACTTATGGAGTGAATCCTCACTTGTACCCCACAACTCTATAATAAGCAAACAAACAAACAAATCAATCAAGAAAAATTATCCTGGAAGCCATGATCCAGGATTGTCTTTTTTCTCTAACTCATGTCCCCAGATGCTTCCCTAGAGATACTTGGAGCGTCTTTCTTCCTCTTAACTCTGTTTTCCTGCCTTTCCCTCTATTTTCTATTGACTACCAGAGACAGAAAAAGAATAAGTAGTTTAAAAACATATAAAGCACTCCGAAATATGTACTCTTGGAGCTGTTGAGAGCAGATCACATTCTTATCCTTGCATCCAGCATGTTGTTGGTGAATCCTATATGTTTAAAAAAGAGACACAGAAGATACGTGACTGACAATCTGAATCTTCCAATTGTGCCTTCAGCTGTTCCCTTTCTTCCCTGAGAACACAGGTCAGGCAGAGGGGCACCTCGGGTGAGGCCCAGGTGCCAGGCCCTGATGGGGGTCCTCTGTGAGCCAGGCCGCACCAGGAGACTCCCCCGGGGTTGAGTTGGTCTTAGAAAAACATAGGGCCTGGAGCAAGTGAGGTCCAGCAGTTCCTTGGCTCCTTTTACCTGAAGCCTGCCCCGGAGCCTGGTCTCTGATGTCTTGCCAACCACATAGTGAGGAAAAGCTGGCTCAGGAAGAACGCCTCGCAAGGAAGAAGCAGCTCAAAATCAAGAGGGTCTGAGCACGGAGGTCCCAGGAGGGTCTGTGCCCAGGACAGGGCCAGCCTTGGCTGCCTCTCGCAGCGTGCTTGACTCTACACTCTGGGTGTCCTCAGGGCAAGTGAGAGCACCCTCCAGCCTCCTCACACTGATTCTTTCGGTCATTCATCCACTCCACACAGATACCAGTATCATGTGCCAGACAGTGTTCTGACTAATGGAGACAAAGCAGTGAAAAGACATGGCATCAGCCTAAGTGTCCATCAACAGAGAACTGGATAAAGAAAATACGGTGCGGATACACACACACACACACACACACACACACACACACACCACGGAATACTACTCAGCCATAAAAAAGCATGAAATGATGTCTTTTGCAGCAACATGAATGAAACTTCAGGTCATCATCCTAAGTGTTATCCCAACAGAAAGTCAAATACTGCACGTTCTCACTTAAAAGTGGGAGGTACACAATGGTTATACTTGGACATACCGAGTGGAATGACAGACACCAGAGACTACAAAAGGGGGGGAAGGTGGGAGGGGGTGGAGGCTGAGAAATTACCCACTGGGTACAACGTTTACTCTTTGGGTGATGAGTACGCTAAAGGCCCAGACTTCACCACAGTGTACGCACATGAGAAATCTGCACTTGCATTCCCCCCGTATATGAACATTTAAAATGAAAGAATAAATGTGCAGCAATGAACTTGAGAGCCAAGGTCTCCAACCCTTATATTCCATACTTGTTCCAAAGAGATGCCTTCCGTGGGCCCTGTTGGTGATCATTTTTGTTCAGCACTGCGAAATCTATGGGCCCGTGGTCGACCAGATCATGCCATGCCATGGTCCTCCTTGGAGAGGGAGGAGCGAGGGGTGGCAAGAAGGGAACTGTGGGTGTCTCCTGAGGCCTTGCTCCGTCCTGTGGGTGCCGGCCACTCCTTCCTGCCTCCTCCAGGTCTGGGGGATGTGTGCAGCCGTGTGTGGTTCCTCTCCCAAGCTCACCCGATTCTCCTCTGTTGGCCTGGTCTGGGACTGATTTCCCTTTAGCCTGCCCTGTGATTTAAAAAAAAATTTTTTTTTAACAGAATTGAACTTCATTCATTTGGAAGATTGGTAAATCTGTTACTGGTGCCTGGGGCCCTGAGGCTGCACTTTCTTCTGAGGAAGGTGGGCTGGAATGGGGTGGGCTGTGTCTGGCAAGGGCTGGGCCTCCGGCCTGTCTCCCTAGGGAAGATACCCAGGATCCCTGTTAGGCAGGTCTGTACTGTCCAGCGCTGTCCCCTGCGGACACCGCAGGACAAGCCACTTCGCCAGGGGCCTCTCCGTGTGGCTGTTAGCGAGGTCCCCTGCCAGGACACGGTGGGCGGCCTGGTACCGGAGGGGGCGCCTCTGCAAAGCCTCGTGGTCCTCCGCCGGCCGCCATCCGCTAAGCCGCAGCGCCGCGAGCGAGACCCCCCGAGGCCCCGCCCCTCGCCTGACCCCGCCCCCAACATAGCCCGGCCCCCCTCGCAGCCCCGCCCCGGGCTTCCTTGCAAGGCCTCCTGGAAAGGCTCCCTCCCGAAGGTCGGTTTCTGCCTGTGTAGACCGGAGCGTCTCGCCCTTTGCAGCCGCTGTCTCCATCGCATCATGGCAGTCAGAGATGCTTTGGCCGGTCCTGCTGGCTCAAGCCTGTCACCCCGGCGCTTTGGGAGGCCGAGGCGAGGGGATTGCCTAGTCCGAGGGTTCGAGACCCAGCCCGGGCAACTTGGCGAGACCTTGTCTCGACGATAAATCAAAAAATTAGCCGGGCGTGGTGGCGCGCGCCTGTAGTCCCGGCTACTTGGAGGGCTGAGGTGGAAGGATCGCTGGAGCCCAGCAGGTCGAGGCTGCGGTGACCATGAGCGGCACTCCAGCCTGGACAACGGGGTGAGACTGCTACTCAAAACAAACGAGCAAATAAACAAAAGATGTCTTGACTGGAGGGTAGTCCACCTGTCTTGAGCTTTCACAAACATATTCTTTTCTGGAGTTCCTCCTGATTTATTTTCTCATGGATTCCTGTGGTCTCCCAGGTGGAGCCAATGCTTGTCCTGTGCTCGGTGTATCCGGCTGTTTTTGATCTGACTGGTTTACGGTAACTAATTTCTAGAGACTCCAATTCCTCGCTGAAGTTGGTTTCCTAGTTATTCTTGGCCAGTATCTCTATCGCCCATTCAGACAGGCAGTGCGTTTTTATTACCCACAAGAGAAAAAGGCCCTGACTTTCCTGTTCTAAAATCGAGATACCCCTAATACTATACACACACACACACACACACACACACACACACATACATTTTGGGGGGATGGTTTATAAGCAACGTTTACTGAGTCAGGCGCAGTGGCTTATGCCTGGAATCCCATCCATCATTTGTTTTTAGATTGTTTTATCTACTTGACCTTCTTTTCTGGGGTCAGATTTGTGTCTGTAGCCTTCCCCCTAGTTTATTAATTCATGGTACCCTCCCCAAAACAGTGTCCACATGCCTCACGTGATATCCCAGAGGCATATAGCAGAAATCCATTCTGCACAAGGAGAGTCTATTGCGAACTGCATTTATCTTTACAAACCCTAGAAGAGGTTACTCCAGAAAGTAACCATTTTTGGGGAGGAAGGCATGGAAATTTAGAGACAGAGAGAGTAAAAATTAGTCTCTTTTCCCCAAACCTCATATAGCCATATTCAATTAAATGAATTCTTGTTACCTCTCAGCCTGCAAGAATCCCCCTAGGCATGTATGTGTCAACCCCAGTCTTAGTCTATGCTATGCTACTGTAATAGCCTGGGTAGTTTGCAGTGAACAGAAATGTATTTGGCTCATGGTTCTGGAGGCTGGGAAGTCTAAGAGCATGGTGCTGGCATCTGGTGAGGGTCATCTCATGGCGGAGGGCATCACATGGCGGAGAGAAAACACACGTGAAGATGGGAGAAGAGATGGCGACCCCACTCACGCGACAACTGCGTTCATCCATTCATCCAGCACAGCCCTTATGACCTAGCTACTTCTTAAAGGTCCCGCTGCTTGGGGAATTAAGTTCACAACACATGACCTTTGGGGGACACATTTAAGCCATAGCAACCCCATATTATCCACATGTGTCCTTACACTGGCCAATTCACACATTGAAAAGTGTACATTTTAAAATAAACATACTAGCTGGGCCTGGTGGCTCAGTCTGTCATCCCAGCACTTTGGGTTTGCCTGAGCCTGCAGATTCAAGACCAGCCTGGGCACCTTGGTGAGACCCCCATCTCTACAACAAATCAAAAATTAGCTGGGCATGGTAGTGTGCACCTGTAGTTCCAGCTACTTGGAAGGCTGAGGCAAAAGGGATGCCGGAGTCCAGCAGGTCAACACTGGGGTGGCCATGAGTGTGCCACTGCACTCCAGCCTGTGAGACTCTGACTCAAAATAAATAAATAAATAAAATAAAATAAACATACTGACCTGAAAGTAGCAAAGTTGCCTGCAGCTGTTGGCTGATAAAGGCAACAGAATTGACAGCTCCCATGTCTGTAATTAAACATGTGAAACTGACAAACAGAAATAATAAAATTTTCTTTGCCCGTCATGTTGCGACATCAATTTGTGTTAAATGATGAGAATAAGAACTTGGAGGATTTGCTCTTTATTATAGTGCAAATTAACTTTCAACTACTGAACTGAAATGGATTTGCATAAGAGTTACTACTATCAATAATCATTTGGAATTCATTTTACCAAGATAAACTAGAATCTCCAGTGATAACAAGCAAGACTTAGCTCCCGCATTTCTGGAGAAAAAAAAAAGAGATTGAAATAATAGCTATTTCTTATAACTGGATCTTGAGATTTGACACAGATCTTGTACGTGAAGCCTTCCTTATCTGAAATTTAACTGTAAGCATGAATTAATGCCTCATGAAACTAAGAACATCAGATGGAACTTGAAGATGATGTTGGACAGATGAAAATCAGGAAACATAGGTTTGAAAGATACAGGCATGTCCCCTAGTCCAGACCCCTGGAGGGAGTGCAGGTAGCTCGAGCTCCTGTCATGTCTGATGCTCTCCAAGGAAGATAGAAAATAAAATCCTTTGATAATCAACTGTACACCTCCCCTCACACCACCCCTAATATGAGTCCTCCAAATTCTCTTTCTAGCAATGCATTTTTATGTATGTATATAGCTTAAAATAACGTATTTGTAAGAGATGACAAAGGTAATAATAGGAAGTAATCACGATTGGCCAGGCACAGTGGCTCACACCTGTAATCCCAGTACTTTGGGAGGCCAAGGTGAGAGGACCGCCTGAGCCCAGCAGTTGGAGACCAGCCTGGAAAACATAGCAAGAACTTATCTCTACAAAAAAATATATATTAAAAAATAAACCGGGCATGGTGGCATATGCCTGTAGTCCCAGCTACTTGGGCGGCTGAGGTGGAAGGATAGCCTGAGCCCAGGAGGTCAAGACTGCCACAAGCTGTGATCATCACATTTGTGCCACTGCACTCCATCCTGGGTGACAAAGTAAGACCCTGACTCAAAAAACAAAACAGAGAAAAATATGTAATCACTATGCCTTTTATTACTCTGAACATATTGTATATAATAATATCAAACACAATCAAAACACCATATATTGAATGTTTAAATGGGCTGAACATTCTTCTGAGTCCTTTTTAAAAAAAATATTATTCCACTGGTATCTACCGCTATTATTCATGAAGAAATAGAGACTTAGAGGAGAGAAGGAGTGTGTTCAGTTCTGTAGTTTGTAGTTTGTAAGCTGTATTTCAGGTCAATACAGGCCAAGCTGTATTTCAGGTCAATATAGGCCAAGCCATATTTCAGGCCAAACCCTCCTGACCCAATGTCATTATACAGCAACTGTGCTTCTACTGAAAAACTCTGGCCAGGCCCCCCGTGAGTTTTCTGATCTCTGGGATTAATATTTCCCACTTCCAACATTTTGTCACAGAGTCGCGTTTTAGCATTAGTCACTTAAGCAGACGTATGGTGTGCTGTTATTTCAAATCCACACACATCAAGAAAATTGGCGTAATTGGAGGAAATTAAGCTAGTTGTAATTTCCTGATGATTAAGCACTAGGATATGTTGCTAGGGGAAGTTGTAAGATTTTCTTTTCTGAAAGTCTGAAAGAAAAGCACAAATAAGGTTTCAACAAACTCTACATGGGTCCCTAGAATGAATGGTTCAGAGTGGGTGATCGCCCTCTGTCTCCCCTGACTGTAACACCTCTCGAGCCTGTAACTTTAAGAAGGGATTGGATTTTCTAACCTCTCAAGGTCCTTTTTAGACTTCTATTTTTACGCTCGAATGATTCTCGAGTCTCTTTGATTCAGCCCCACATTCTTGAGTTTCTTTCAAATGGAGATCTCATAAGAGCTATTATTTAACAGTGTCCCAAATGTGCAATGCACAGAATTAAATACCACTGTGCATTTAAGACTTCAACAATCATAGTTCATCAGCACTGTCTTCTTTCTCCTATCTGATTAAGGTTAAACAACAAGATGATGGTTCCTCATTGGGTAGCATTTTAAAGCGCATTGTGTATGTTACAGATGGGATCTTATAAATGCATTAGGCATGCTTATTTTAATATTTAAGCATATGCAAAAGTTCTAGAAATATTTTACATGCAAATGTCTGAAACTCCACAAGGGCCTATAATAGAAATCTGTACTCTGTGACTTCAAAGTCCTAGTCTCAACAACTAATCACTTGGCTATTTCCAAATCAAATTTCTTCAAATAAATCAAAGGCATTTGTCCTACCTAAGAACCAAGTTCTGTGGCAAGTTTGACATTTCAAAATCAAGCTGCTTATTGAGATATTCGTGCACTGAAAAAGGCACCCAGAATTTCTTTTAAGAGACGAGACACACCTTTTTTCATGCTCCAATGAATCAGAAATTTGTCAAAGAGAATTTTATCAAATTTTATTCATACCACACACTGAAAACCTCACCTTTGCAGTAAGAGTCAGCATTCGCAATTTCAGCCCAAGAGATCATTCATTTTCTGAAAGGTTATGAGCCCCGAGATTTCACTTCTTTCAGAGTCACAATCACTATGTTGCTTTGGAGTTGTCAACAATAACACCAATTAAGGGGGGGAGATATTCCACATAACAATATTAAGTGCCTTCACAAAATGAGAATGTTTTCAGTCCTACCACATTTTCCGCAAACAAAGTACCCAATTTACCAGGAAGCAGAATGGACAAGAAGAGAACAATGATGACAGATAACGTACTTTACCCAGGACTTCCTATGTGCATGTCTCCCCATTCCTTGTTCCAGTTACTCTGTTCTACAGCCTTCCACCAGGGTGCTTTCACTGTAACATCGTTGCCCATGAGGAAACTGAGATTCAGAGATGTTGAGTAACTTGACCAGGGTTACCCAGACCCAAGCCAAGTAGGGCTGATTCCAAAGTCCCCATTCTTCATTGCTCAACTATGGCACTGCCTCCTCTGAGAGTAGAAGTGACTGAAGACAGGAGGACCAGGGCAGGCTTCCAGCAGACAGTTCCCCAGAGCCCTGATCCACCCTCCATTTAACCAGGCTGACCCAGAGTCAATACTAATGAATATCTGTGGAATGAATGGATGAACGCAAGACAGAGTAAGATAGTTTGCAGGGCATTGAGGCCCTTTGACACCAGCCAGTCATCTTGTCTGGTCCATTCTCGCATCTCTCAGTTGTCCTTGACTCTGTAATGCAACCAGCTTCCCCTCCCAGAGCCAGTTCTGCACAAATTTGTGATGAAGTTGGCAGCCTCTGCCTTCTCTTGTTCTTTTCTGGCATACTTCCCAAGTCCATGCTTTCCTCTGAGCTGCCCACACCGGCTGTCCAGGACGTGGCAGGCCCGGGGTAAATCCCGCTTGTACGCTTTTTGCGATCATCCTTCTTCTTCCCTTTCTTCCATCCCAGTCAAAATTTCAGCCTTTCTAGAAGCAGGCACTTGCTTGATGGTCTGCCTTCTTCTTTGGGCAGTAAGCTCTACGAAGACAGAAGCAACATCATTATCATGGCTCCAGGATCCAGCTGGGTACCTGCAGAAAAACTAGTTGTTTAGTCAACATTTCTTACTTAAATTAGTGAGTGACTGCATAGAGGGATGAATGCTTTCCGCTGCAAACCTTGCTCATCTAGACTGCGGGTGATTGAATACAATTACTGCTAATAATATGTTAGATGATATAGTATGTCTATAAGAGTGAACTTATTTGGAAGCGTTACTATAGGAAGATTCAGTTTCCGGGTGTGTGTGTGTGTGTGTGTGTGTGTGTGTGTGTGTACAATGAGCTTGTTACC
Organism: Tarsius wallacei; assembly: GCA_963574415.1. Classification (NCBI taxonomy): domain Eukaryota; kingdom Metazoa; phylum Chordata; class Mammalia; order Primates; family Tarsiidae; genus Tarsius; species Tarsius wallacei. The sequence goes on from CAUYQG010184359.1 coordinate 23,125, forward strand.
CCTTTATTCAATAATTATTTATTGAGTTCCTACTATGTGCCAGACACTAGGGTATATCATTGTTGATCATTATCTTTTACCATCCCCTGAAATATCTTGGGGGAGGAGTTCCCTCTCTCTCTCTCTGTCTCTCTTTTTTTGCTCCTGGATGAAATGTTTTACAATTCCTCTGCTCAGTCATAGATAATAGACATTCTCAAATGCCCTGAAGTCACAAACACAATCTCAGCTCAGTAATTGTGATTTCCGTTTCCACAGAGTAACCAAAACTCTGAACTTGAGTTACTGGGAATCCTTCTCCCATCCCCAAGGTGGAACCTTGCATCTAGGAGGGGTGTCAGGGGACTCGGGCTCTTTCTCAGTATTCTCCATGCTCCCCTCTTTCTCACCTAGCAGCTGCTATTTCGGGCCCCCCCAAACACAGGGGTGGACAAGAGGCAGAGGAAAACTGAGGGGATGGCACCTTAGTCTCAATAGTTCTTACTCACCATTAGATCTCTGAACCTGGCAGATGGTTTGAGTCGCTGTGCCTGGTTGAGGAAGCCTTGGTGGCCTCTTTAGAGATCCCCCACAGGCCCCTTCTGCAAGCCCTGATCCCAAGCATCTGTTCTAGTCTAGGTGATCTCTGGCGGCACTTCCTTAAGCCCCTGGACAATGGAGAGTGCCTTGCCAGCCTCGGTGTGTGCCTTTCAGGCAGACATTTGGGGATGGTGCGAGGAAGTCCCATACTTGCTGTCTCTCCGACATGACCCACGGAGACATTCACATCCTGATTCCTCACCCCGCTTTCCCTCTCACCGCCCTCAAGGCCTGCTGAGCTTCTTAAAGGCGACAGTAAGTTCCAGGCTCCAGAGACTATTTTTGAAAATCTGCATCTGGTGGGTGGACCTTGGAAATTTCTGTTTTAATTGTGTTCTCTGTAGACACTCTGATTTTGAGCATAGCATTATATAGTACACACACACACAATATGTATATTGTGTATGTTTGTATGTTGAACAGAAATGATTTGTGGAGTGCCACAATAAAAATTATTTGCCCTTTTTGTCTTAAAATATGAGATGGGACCCCCCCAATAAAAGGAATTACCTTTTTTTGGAGGACAGGCCCTTTGTAGTACACTTGAAAACTGTTGCTCAAGATTAAGTGATCAACCAAAGTTTTTGCCTGAAAGTTTTGAGAAGGCTGAGTCACATTTGCGGAAGAAACAATCTCGAGTTGTGGTGAACAGGTGACTGGTTCTTCCATCGTGACAACCCACCTACCCACAGCACGCTGAGTGTTCATTTGTTTTTGACTGAAAATGGCATGACCCCTGTGCCCCACCCTCCCTATTCACCTGATCTCACCCCAAGTGACTTCTTTTGTTTCCTCGGATGAGAAAAGTCCTCGAAGGGAAATGTTTTACCAATGTGTAAAAGGTGAAACAAGAAACAGCAGAAGCAATAAAAGGCACCCAAACAGATGGGTTCAAAAACTGTTTTGAGCAGTGGAAAAAGCATCATAAGAGGTGTATTGCATCAGTGCTTTGCAGGTGACTGCAATTTAGACATGAAAGAATAAACACACAATTTTTATAAATAAATTGCTTGTTTTTTTAGGTCCCCCATGGAATATTTAGGTCTTTGTCTTTTCCTGGATAAAAACTCAATTTGGGTATTCCTATAGTTTTTCTGGTATTTCTTGAGTAATAAAAAGCATTCTGGTCACTTAAAATCATAGAATATTTTCACAATTTGATATTGTAAATTTCCAGTCCTATGCTGTAGTCAAACCACCGAACTTCATTCAAAATTACAAGTACTCTCTTCCCGGTGGGCCTGCAGCTGGGACTGGGATACAGTGGGTTTCTTTTCTCTAAACTACTGAGCTGGTGTTTATGGAGCATTTGGAGTTGGAGCAAGAGTTCTGCTGAGATGGCTTCATGTTTTCTGGCCCTAACCAATATGAAGAGTCTTTCTCTCATGGAACACTTCGGGAATCCTTATGCCAGGAGCCTCTCAGGTACACAGTTCTCTTGATACGGGTTGTGCCTTTTCCTCTGACTAGCACCTTAAGATTTCCACAAGTCCCAGGAACTGGGGAGTAGAGTTGACCCCCAGCTTCTACGTGTTGAGTTTTTAAGTCCCTCATCTCAAAGGCCCCATGGGACAGCATAGAGCTAACACAGCCTCATCCTGCTTGCCTCGTTTGCCTGGCCTATGTTTAATCTAAGGAAAGCACACACTTTCTATTTATAGAAATTCTAGAAGACACATCTGCCGTTGTTGCCCCTGGAGGTGAATGCCAGTTCCCTGTATCTCCCTGGCTGCCAGAAACAGATTCCGAATTCCCAAGTGATCCTGTTGGACTCTCTTTTGCTAGATTAGAAGTGAAGGCCAAACACCCCTTTAAGGGAAGGGACCTCACAACACAGCCCTTGCTAAAGAAATTTCCCCTCACATTCTTTCCTCTCTCAAACCTTTTATATCCTCTGTGTGCCCGAATTGCTTACAGGCCATGTAATTAGTTTTAGTGGTCTCCTTTTTGAGTCCTGCAGGCTGGTCTGTTTCACAAATCACCTTGGTCTCCAACAGCTGTGAGAGCAGAGTGTTCAGCCCAAACTACCAATTTAACTTCCTGTACTTATATAAAATCAACCGCACCCCACGACACCATGGCATCAGCAGCATCTATTATTATTATTTTTTTATTTGGCATATAAGTGAACTCAGGTTCTGACAAGTCAAGTAACCTGCACTGCGGCTAGCTGGTTTTCTCACTCCAAGACTTTGGTCCCTCCCTACCTATGAGTTCACATATTGCCTTTCTATGAATGAACTGAAAGCCCAGTGAGTTGATGAACACAAGTAACCTTATTGGCCTACAGAATTACGAGGAGGTCCTTACAGCAAATAAATAAAACATGATTGGTGGAAAGCAAAATAAAGCAGTAGATTTCATGATGGTTTAGCATAAGTAGTTTTAAGTGAGGAAAATAAGCTGAAGTCAAAAAGAAACAAAAATACAGAAAATGTGTCTAGTAAAAATATGAGCATAGTCACATTTTTTAAAAAGTATTAATTATTAGAAATTAAGTATCTGATTATTTGATAATAAGAGCTTAATGTGATTTGCCCATGTTTGAAAGAAAACTGATTTGCAGTAGCTCACTGCCAGTAATGAGCCCCACCTGAGCCATACAAAGTGTCTTGGGACACCAAGCCGTCCCCATGTCGTAACACCGTGGTGGCACAAGGAATATGTGCAGACCCAGCTTGAACATGGACGTGGGCCGTGGTGCAGGACTACCCAGGACACATATGAGGGGGGACCCCAAAAACGGAATTATCTTTTGGAAGGCGGGCCCCTTGTAATACAGGCTTCTCCCGCTAGGTAAGTGTCCTAGGGACCCATCTAGCATCGTTGGGAGAGGCTGTGTTTGGCTTCAGTGAGTTTTTTTTGGAGATTCTTTCAGTGTGTTTGCCCATTTCATCATGGGTGAATTACAAGCGCCTACACCTGCCCTCACTGTGCTGAGTGGTCAGTAGTTTTTGACCAAAAATGGCATGACCCCCATGCTCCACCCTTTCTGTTCACCTGATCTCATCCCAAACAACTTTTTTGTTTCCCCAGATGAAAAAAATCCTCAAAGGGAAACGTTTTGCCAGTGTGGAAGAAGTGAAACAAAAAATGTCAGAAACACTGAAAGGCAGCCAAATTGACAAGTTTTAAACTGTTTTGAGCAGTCTCCATAGACGCATTGTATCAAATGGAGGGTACTTTGAAAATGACTGAAATTTAGACACATTAAGAATAAATACACAATTATTTAAATAAATCTGAGCTTTTTGGGGGTCCCTCTCATACAAACCACCCTGAGGGAAGTGCTGAGCAAGAATCTAGGTACACTAAGAAAAAAAAGAATGAATACAGGAGGGATGGAGGTGTGGCTAAATAAATAAGCTACAGTTAGAGACATTGTAGAGTTCTACAGATCTGTTTCAGGATAATGCTGGTAATGGTGTTCATGAATCATGTTTGTTCACCTGTTCTACCAACGAGCTGCTTTTCTTGGAGGAAGCAGTCTTCTCATGGTACCCTGGGATTGGGGCTGGCTAAGTCATTTCTAATTCTACAGCCTTACTTCACCTTGAGAGTTGAACCTGCAGAGAGTAAGGAGGGGGACATGGAAGAGAGGGTTGACATTGTCTGACTTTTGTTGACTTATTTTTAAAGTGCCATTAGACTTATTTTATACTTCATTTTACTCGCCATCAAGTTCAATTTTCATTTTTTTTTCAATTGCTTCTACCATTCAGCAATCTTTCCAAATTGAATGCTGTCTAAAGAACATCTGCTATAAATCTACTTGTGCTGGAAGTTTTTCAAGAAACTAGAGAGGCAGCTGCTGCTGTGTAGAGATGGAAAAGTCCAAAAGACGTGACCCACAAGCACAAAAAGCCCAGAGAAACGGACAAGAGGTGGTGTTGCAAAAGAACCCCTGGCCTGGGACTTGTAAAGCAAGGAAATTTAGGGATGCCGGAAGTGAAAATAAGATACTAGTAGGAAAGAGAAACACAAAAACTACAGCTGTCATGTCTTCACCTCTGGTCTCTTTTCTCAGGCCTTCCCTTTGCTCCCGGTTTGACATTGTGATATCAAAGTTCTGACTCCCGATTTTGATTGACTATTGCTCAGATGTTCCCCTGTTATTTTGAAATCTTTTAGTTTTCTGACATGTGAGCTTTCTTAGACCATTCAAAATGAAAGCCTGATCTCTGCTTTACATGGGATAACAAATATAGAAAGGTTTTTAGTTCTTCAGAACAAAAGATAGTGCAAGTGTTGCGTATGGTTTTTTTTTTTAATTGTTCAGTTTAATCTGATTTTAAGATAAGCAGAGATGTTGAATTCAGTCATTCAGAAATTTTTCAAATTGCTGTCCCCAAATTTCTCTGAAGTCTCCACAATCTGAAAATGTTCCTGTGTGTGGGACCATTTCCTAGAGGATATGAACAGCTTCATGATGATGTACACACCTCCAGGTGTGTTACTTTGAACTCCTTTGTCATCTCCGACCATGCCCTAAGCAGGGCTTTCTGCTGTGTAGTATCTCTGTAAGTTTCTGCAACTCTATGGAGTTTTTCACATAGTACAATATCATGTCCAAATGTCTTGGTGTCTTATCACAACCTTGACCTAATCTTGGCAGCAGGATTTCCAAGCACACTCCTGGTACCACTTTGTGATACATTTTAAAAAATCAGTTTTGAGGGCAAAATCATATCTTGACCACATCCTGTGCTTCCTAGACTCCATACCCCCTAAAATATCCAGCAATCTCACTTCTGACATTCCACTGGGGGAAACCCACTTTTAGGTAAATTTGCTTTTCTTTCTTGGAAGAAAGTTTGGTCTTATCAAATCTCTTAAGCTTCTTGAATTAAGTTTTATAATCCATGTGTTCATTCACAAACACTTATTGAGTATGTATTAGAATTCACGGAGGAACAGACCCAATAGGATGTGTGTATACACATGTAGGAAGAGATTTATTGTAAGGAATTGTCTCATGTGATGATTGAGGATGTCAGGGTCCAAGCTCTGTAGTCCACAGATCGGAGACCCAAGAGAGCCAATGGTAGTCAGTCTGAAGGCTGGCAGGCTTGAGACCCAGGAACAGCGGCTGTTTCTATTTGAGTCTGAAGGCAGAAAAAATAATGATGTCCCAGCTCAAAGCAGTCAGGCAGGAGGAAATTTCCTCTTACTCATAGGAAGGTCAGCCGTTTGGTTCTATTCATGTCTTCAGCTGATTGGCTGAGCTCCGATTACAGAGGCCAGAATGCTGCATCCAGTCTGCCAACTCAGATGTGAATCTCATCCAGAAACATCCTTACAGACACAAGTACAATAATGGTGGACTAAATGCCTGGGCCTTAGTTTTCTCATTTGAAAGGAAGGATACTAGCCACACTGGTTTTTCTAAGAGCACCCCCAGATCAAAATTGCAATTATTCTGATTGGACAATCTCTTCAGATTTGGTTTAAGGATGAGATCTATTTGGAGGTGAGGGAAGCAAGTGGAAAGATATGAATGGTTTCTCCATCTATAGGAAGCAGTTTGCCTGAGATGCAGATGGGCGTTACTCAAAACTGAGTCCACTGAGAACCTGCTGTGGTCCACAGTTAAAGCTCCCAGGTCTCATTTACAGACTAGTAACTACTTGTTAGTTACAACATGCAAAAACTGAGGCAGAAGGCAGTTCTGAATTCTGTGACTATCACAAAAGGGTATGGGAGAAACACTTGACCCCATACCAGGCATTCTGGCTTCTGGTTATATTTGGGGGCTGGATTAGATGTCATTTTAATCTTTATCCATTGTTTCCATCTGTTAGCACTGTTATAGTTCTGAGCTCCGCATAGAATACAGCTTTATACAAATGGATTCCTAAGAACATGTGTCAGGAGCACGTACAGCCATCCTGGCCAGACCCTTGCTATGCCTTACACATGCAAGATGTCCTCAAGGAGTCCTGCAGACGCTGCCACCAAGCTTCCCCACCCGTTATCGCTTTGCCATGACCCCAAGAGAAGCCACCTGTCTCCAAAAGGTTTTCTTTCCTGTGGAGCAAGAGGTATAATTAAATTGTGTCCCAGCAGTGACGGTTTCTTAATGATGATGAGGCAAAACTAATTGTATTGATTTGTTTATCACCGGCTGAGGAGGCCCATCAAACAAATGGACTGAGACTATTTCCATATTCTTATCTGTTGGGTAAATGAGAAACAAATGACCTCTCCATATGTCCAGCATCCCGAAGTCACTGCCCTCTCAGGCTGACTGCCCTGTGGCCTCAGGTGGGCGCTTCCCCCAGCGCTGGGGTCATTCTGCTGTCTAGCTTCTTGAGAGATAAAGAAACTGAGAAGTTGGATATTAATTCGTGTTTTTTTCATTTTGGGGGAAAGCTTTGTTTTTAACGATTTCTATGTGAATCTTCACCGAAGGTGCCAGATGGTCTGCGTTCCTCAGGAGACCTGGCCATGAGTATTAATAGCCATAATTTGGGATTCTGTCTGGAATGGAAGGATCTGGAATGGAAGGAAGTGGGGAAACTCTAAGGTCAAGTGACTTCAAAGAAAGAACTCTCTAGTCCAGAGCATGAGGCATAACTGTGGGTGAGAAGCTTTGGGGACCACAGGAAGAGAAGTCTGATGCACCTCGTCCTACTGGACCCTCTCATCTTGGGGAGCCTTCCCAATCCGTTGCTCCACAAATCAAGAGAAGTGGAGAAGATTACAAGAGGGGTTTGGAGAGGACCACCATAAAGTACAGGGTGAGGTTGTTGGGCCCAGGCGGTAGAGGCTAGAAGGAATGGCTTCAAGAATGGGAAGAATTTAGCCTCGAGAATGTGACACTAAACAGTGGAGGAAGGCTTATCAGCAACTATTCACCTTCACTGAGATGAAGGAGCAAAACTGAGACTGGTCCTTTGAAAAGGCTGAGGGGGATGTAGAAATATATAAAGCAAACGAACATTTATTGGCTAAATGCTTCAAATATATGTTTTCTTTTATTCTCTCCCTAGCCCAGCAGATAGGTATTCATATTCCATTTTGGAGAGAAGGCAGCCAAAGCTCAGATAGTTTAATTAACTGCCCAAAGGTGCCCAGCCAGTGCTGGCAGATTGAAAGCCAAACTGTGTGCATCAGAGTCCATCATCCTAGGAGCTGAATACTAATCAGTCTCTCTCATTCTTACCTTTCCAGTAGAAGACAAAGAGTTCCATCCAGCACCTCCACAGGGGCAGTTCTGAAGAACACCTGTCTTCCCTCCTCTGGCTCATGCCCCCACTCTCTCGGTGAGGGAGGGTCTCATCTGAAAGGGGGGAATGGGGAGCCTGGAGCTCATTGACTGCACGGGTCAGGGGCAGGACCACAGCTCTGAGACCCACTCAGGCCCCCTCATGGCAGAGCGGTGTCTCCTGTCCTGTACATCGGTCTGTGTCCTGCTCTGGGAATCTTGCCCCGGTGACTCCACACAGCAAACAGGTCCCACAGAAGCTGCCTCTGCTAGCCCAGTCAGGGCTCTGAGCAGAGCCCTAGTCTCTGCGTTTCTCTGTTTGCACCTGGTGGCTGAGTCAAAGACATGGAGTCCCAAGATTAAGGTTCAGAGAAGGTGGTAAGAGGAATCTTCACATTTCTCGATGCCTTTTATCATAAGTAAAGCTGATGCTCTCTTTTGATCCCGAGCTGTCTCTTTCTGGCCTCAGTTGGTTAGAACCCCGAGCAGAGGAGGAGTGAGTACTTGGATTTTGGTCTAACCACCCATCTCCATGACTGATGAGACACATGGAGAAACTTCCTGAACGTGAGGTTCATTAGGGTGGCCTGATGGCTTACGGTGTCTGGGATGGTTGAGGGGAGTTTTGAGTAACAGGGGAAAGAGGTTTTTACGGAAACCTCTCAACCTTGCTCCAAGCCTGTTGAGTTGATCCCACAAATCTGCATTACTTTTTACCTAACTCACGGGTTTATTTCGGAAGGACTCACTTCCCAAAATACTTCACATTTAACCTCCGTTTGCAGATTGGAACTACTTTGCCATTCGTGTAGACTTCGTGTAGTGAAGAGCCTTTGAAAAATCTTGCCTCATTTGATTCTCAAGACAGCAGAGAAAAAGAGAGAGGCAGAGAAGTTTCCTTTTTGTAGAGGAAGAAATTCATTGAAATTTAAATGACTTGTCTAAGGTCACTTGACTGGTAAGTGGCTGGGATGAGATTCTCACTGCTTTTTTCATGTTCTGATCCAGTAACCAAGTTGGCCTCAAAATGTAACAACACCACACATACACACACACACACACACACACACACACACACACACACAAAACCTGATAAATGTGGTGACATAAGAGTATGTGACTTCTGTGTAGCCATAAATATGAATTAAACAACATAAGAAAAATAACAAATGGAGGAATAATTTGTCCCACTGGACAAAATGTTAATTTCCTTAACGTACGACAAGCGTTTTATATATCAATAAAAAAAATACAAACAACCAAATACAAAATAGGCAAGGCAAACATGCAATTAGCCAATGACCATGAAAAGATGCTTAAACTCACATCATTAAAGAAATGCCACTGAGATGCCATTTTTTACTAATTAGCAATAATTAAAAAGCTTGAAGATAATTAAAAAGCTTGATGAAACATTGGTGAGGATAGGGGGACGAACTGTTGGTGGAGTATCATTTGAGACAATTTTTCCAGAAGGAAATTGGCAGTATTTGTTACAGCCTGTTAGCAGTGCCCACAGTATTGGTTAGAGAGTGAAGGCTGAGTTCTGTTAACGGAAATGAAGTATACACGGAGTCTAGAGGATGACGTAAAACATGTTTTTGCCCTTCCCATTGGGACACGTATCAGACCGACAGAGCTCAGCTCATGAAAATCGAGGAGCTTCCTAGCTCATCTTATTTTTTTTTAATCCCCCCTCTTAGCTTCCTCCCCGACTGGTCTTTTTTTTATTTTTTTTTGAGTTGTAGTCTCACTCTGTCGCCCAGGCTGGAGTGCAGTGGCCGCTCCCGGCCACCGCAGCCTCGACCCAGCTGGTGTTTAATCTTTCAAATCTTTCTCCAGGTTTGCAGCGACCAGGTTTTCGGTTCTATTAGATTCTGCCCTCATGGGATACTGTTGCGTTCTTTGAGCCTGGGGTTTCAGTGGAGAGGAAGGTTCCCCATGGCCTTCAGAATGAAAGTATATTCACACAATAATAAAATATTTCCCTTGCTGACTTTGACCACTGCTTAGAGCAAGGTGGCCAACCTTTTGGCTTCTCTGGGCCACATCGAGTAAAGAGAAATTGTCTTGGGCCGCACGTAAATTATATAATATAGTTCTAGTGGATAGTCATAATATAACTTATTTTTTCAATAAAGTTTAGAAGAATAAGAACAACATAAAACGAATGGGAAATTTGTCCTTGCTTTTGTAAAACGAATCTATTAATGTCTGGTTTGATGGAAGTGGTTGCGATTCTTAGTGAGTTCCTGAGGTGCTCGTCAGAAATGTTTGTTCAAATTTTGTTCTTGGTGTGCTTCAGAACTGAAAACAGCTGCTCACAAATGTATGGACTGCCAACAAGTGATGTCATGAATAGGGTGTGATGACAAACTTCAGAAATGGAACTGTGCCTGGGGTCACGAAAAAATAAATGCTAAAGAAACACACAATGTTAAAATATTTGGGGTGCCTTATGACTAGCTGTCCTGGGCCACATGTGGCCCGTGGGCCACGGGTTGGACATACCTGGCTTAGAGTGTAACTCAAGTATACTCTGCTAACAGACCGCCCCCCCCCACTAGTGGGCAAGAGAGGAAAAAACAGGGAGTAAACAATTCTGATCAACCACAATGTAAATGGACTCAGATGACACATGCAAGAGCTTATTCCATAGACACACTCGAGAGAGTACCTGAGGATACAACTGGGGAAGTAAATGCAGGCTTGATTGTAACTGGCCATCCACAGACAACCGGCAAAGTCAACCTTGGGGCATCTCTATCATGGAATATTACGGTCCTTAAGAATGGGGTAGACCTTTCGTTATGCTTTAATAGAAAATCGCCTAGAGTACAAAGTAATCTCGTCTTCTCCAACGTGGAGACGTAAAAAAGTGTTTTGGCCGACTTAAACGTACGTGCTCTTTGAATTGTAATGAAATTATTAAATATTTCTACTTATATTTAATTTATTAATCTAGTTACCCATTCCCACGTGAGGTCACCTATCATAGAACACACTACTTCAGAAGTATTTCAACTCTGCATTTCTTGAATCAGTGTTATTTGAAATACTTCACAAACGTCTTTGACATTAGGCTCTTACAAACTGGAGCTGCTTTCGGGGGTATCGGATATGTATTTTTCAGAGCACATTCACCCTGTTTCCATCTGTTACTTGAGATCTGGCATTTTTTGGCCCACCTATGATGCTAGCACTGGAAATGTTATCACAAACCACAAGTGCCCATTCATAGAACATCAGGAAAATTGTTTCATTATCGTTCATTTCTGAGGGGAGTATGTTTGATTTCACAACGCGGCTATTCAGTTCCTGTTAAGTCATCTTTAAAAAGCGTGTTTATACAATATTAAGCTTGAAATTCAAGTCTTACTTCCAGGAGTAAAGACTGAGCTATAATACAATAGCAGATCGCTCCTTTTAACCAATTAAATCAGGTGCCCTCAGTAAGTATTCCAAACTCAGGCTGACGGAGATTGTCTTAGGATAATCTTTGCCAAACAACAATCTTTTGTTCAAAATTAAGCAATGAAGAAAACGTCTCATAATTTCAGAGACATTGCAGAGACCCACAAATAATTATCTCTCATTTCTGAAAGAGAATTTTTTTAAAGGAACTTTATCTTTTACTCAGGCATTTATGGAATGTATATAGGTGTGGGGAAAGTATCTAAGATATATTCTGAAATAAAAAATAAAAAAAACAGACCGCACAATGGTATTTACAGCAAACCCATTTGTACAAAACAAAAAGGCGGTACCAGTCAACGTTATCTATAATTATACGTGACCACATATTCATAACCTTTCCTGGAATCGAAGGATTGCTCCTCTTTGCAGGAGAAGGAGGAAGACTCAGATGTTTTTTCTTTCCACCTTTGTTCCAGTGTTGGCAGGGATGGATTACATGGAAATTCAGTTTAGAATGCATGCCTCTCCCTTTCCTCCCCCCCGCCTTCCTCCTACAAGCTGTTTCTCTTTTGGAGTTTGCTTGCTGTTACCTTGAGCCAGATTAAACCACTGACCTCCTGATGGAAAAGGCCAGTGCCTGTTCACGGACACCAGCCCATTTCCATCCATCCTCCGCCGTGGCCACTCGCCAAAGCCTGGCCGCGCTCCGTCTGTCACGTGTAGATCCTGAAATGTACATACATGGTGGTTTACAAGGCAAATGATTCAGACAGCAGGGCTCTTATTCCTGGAGCTCATCCTCCAAGAAGCACAAAAGCAAACACCAAAAAAAAAAAAAGAGAGAGAAAATAAATTTTTTTTTTTTTTTTTTGAGCTGGAAAAGCTGGAGAGGAGGTCAGTTTGTGGAAAATGGACGGAAGGAAGCAAATATATGAGGTGGGTCAGAGGAAAGAAAAGAACACAGCTGAGGAGCAAGCCAACTGCAGCATTTCCAACAAATGAAGCCCGAGACAGAGAAGCAGGACATCGAGGCGGCCTGGACCAGGATGCCTCGAGAGGAAGAATGAGAAGCCAAGTGGAGGATGACAAAGAAAAGGACCCAGTCTAATGAGTGCACACTACCAAGCCAGGGCCTTGCAGCTTCTGTTGGGTATGAGAATCCCTGGTTAACAGCTCCTAGAAAACAATCGTTCCTATTTTTCATATAACAAGCGGACGCGGGAATTGATTCGACAGGTCAATGAAATCAGCGCACTGATCAGTTCAGCGATGTCTGTGATGCTGTTGCCCCTTCGACGTTCCCACATTTGGAGGCGGCTGCAGTGGCGCGGAAGGGCAGTGTTGCTCTCCCGTGCTTCTTTTTTTTGAGTTGGAGTCTCACTTCGTCGCCCAAACTGGAGTGCAGTGGCTGCTCCCGGCCACTGCAGCCTCGACCTGCTGGGCTCCGGCGATCCTTCCGCCTCAGCCTTCCACAAATTGTTTATTATTTACACCCTGCCTAGTTCCAGAAGTGATTTAATCTGGCCTGGACAAT
>CAUYQG010184369.1:0-17078 GCA_963574415.1 Tarsius wallacei
TCAACAAGAGTGCTGTTCCCCTACCATTGGTTTACCAGCATTTTTAGTTAAAAAATCATGCAGAAAGCCTTTTTTTTCCACTTTTGAGTCGGAGTCTCACACTGTCGCCCAGGCTGGAGCGAAGTGGCAAACTCACGGTCACCGCAGACTCGACCTGCTGGGCTCAGGTCATCTGTCCACCTCAACCTTCCAAGCAGCTGGAACTACAGGCATGCGCCACCATGCTCAGCTAACTTTTTGATTTATTGTAGAGATGAGATCTCACCGAGTTGCTCAGGCTGGTCTGGAACCCGTGAGCTCTGCCTCCGAAAGTGCAGGGATTATAGGCGTGAGCCACCGCGCCCAGCATAGAAAGCCTTTTTAAAAAACCAGGGCGGGGTAGGGGGTGGGATTGGCAGCTGAGGGCAACTGCCAGGGGAGGGAGGAGCACACCTCATCAGCAAGGGTACCTGCATAATGAACATTTGTACGCCTAACCCTGAATTGTACCCACATCTTTAAAATAAAACCAAAAAAAAGAATCAACTACTCTCATGTGTTTCTGTATTTGTTTTAAGTTTTAATCTACTCATTTAAAGACTTGCCCTGCGTGTTCAATGTTTTCCCCCTCTCAGGCTCCTGGGCCCCCTTGAACACCAGGACTCAGGTCTCACTGTTGGAATTTCTCAAATGACACTATGGAATGATGTTTCTCAAATGTGGTCTGCAGAGCCCTGGAGGACCCTTTCAGGAGTCTGCAAGATCAGAACTACTTTTGTAACAATACTACCATATTATTTTCCTTTTCCACTGTGTTGACATTTGTCCTCGTGACACAAAAGCAATGGTAAGTCAAACCGCTGTTTCCTTAGCATGAATCAAAGCAGCGTCACCAAAATGTATTGGTTGTCATGGTACACTTCACGGCCACAAACGGAAAAGGTGAAGTATTAAACACTTGAGTCATTTGTAACAAAGGTCATTGCAGTAAAAGGCAATGCTGGGCTCACCTCCAGCATGACAGACACCAGGTTGTTATTTCATCTCCCTTTCCCAAATAAACTATCTCCAATTCTGGAGAAACACGAATGGATAAACATAAAAACACTCATAAAACATACTAGTACTTTTTACCAGAAAAAGTACTGAGGAACAGAAAATCTCCTCCCCTCACCTTGCCTTCGTCTTCAATGTCATCAACATCTAATGTTCTGCTTTGGCAACCAGCATAAAAGCTCAAACAACTCTCAACCAAGGCTGGGCCTTGCCAGATGCCAGGAGGTGGTACCTGATTCCTGATTCGCAACTCATGCCCAACTCACCCCTCAGCTGACTGTTTCTTGTGCTGCTTGACTGTATTTTTCATCAGGATGAAAAGGAAGCATGGCTTGGGTGTGGTGGCTCAGCTTGTCATCCCAGGACTTTGGGAGGCTGAGGCGCAAGAATTGCCTGAGCCCAGGCATTTGAGACCAGCCTGAGCAACTCAGTGAGACCTCTTCTCTACAATAAATCACCAAAACTAGCTGGGCATGGTGGCGGGCATCGGTAGTTCCAGCCATTTGGAAGGCTGAGGTGGAAGGATTGCCTAAGTCCAGCAGGTTGAGTCTGCAGTGGCCATGAGTGTGCCTCTGCACTCCAGCCTGGGTGACAAGAGTGAGACTCCAACTCAAGAAAAAAAAAGGAAAGCATGGACTCTTGCTAGAGATTCATATACTCCCTTTTTCTTCTAGTGAAATAAATTCCTTCTCCTGGAAGCAGGGCTGGATACATAATTTGAAGAACCCAATATAAAGTGAAAATGATTATCTCTTATATTAAAAAAACAGAAAAAAGTTCTATTAAAGATAAAAAAATAAAGATTATTTCTTTAAAAATATTTTGTTACAAAAAAGTAATGGGGTAACAGTGATACATTGATAACAACATAAACATACAGATTTGCAAGATAATATTTTGGTGTTATAATTATATATAACGCAATAAGTTAATATTGTATATTAATATGGTGCCTTGCCTAATTATAAGATTTTTCTGGACTCATTTTTCCAAAAATGTATGAGACATCAAAATCTATCCATTTGGCAATTTTATTTTTAATAGATACATAAAGGTGAAAGCAATATCAATCACTCTTGCAAATGCAAGATTACAAATAATCTTTGGATAATTTTTAATTTTGAGAAGGATATTTCTGGGCATATAACTCTTACTGGAGCTATTAAGCATTATCTTATGGGCTGTGAGAACATCATTGGGTTTGGAACATTATATTAGGATAAATTTCTGATAAATTATAACAAAATGTAAATTTTGTTACCTCTACAATTTTTCTAAAATATTTAGCTCTGTACAAACCACCACACCTAAGCTCAAGCAATCCTCCCACCTCAGTCTCCCAAAGTGCTGGATTTTCAGGCATGAGCCACCACGCCCAGCCAATGTTATTTTATAACATGCTGTTTTTAATGTTGCCTTCAAAATGTCGTATCATTTGTGGAGCTGCTGTTGCCAGGTCTGCTGCTGATACTGCTATTGCAGGCCCTGGCCTGGTCACCTCCTCAAAAAAATCCAGCGTACCTTGAACTTCAGTGAAGCATGCACTTGAGACCAGGCCAACTGCCACATATGCTCACTGTCCACTGTGCCCCTGGTTGCAGTGAGGCCATAACCATCCATGTGTGCACTGCTGCCTGGCATATCCCCTCTACCCCTGTACGTACTACACTGGCCCACAGACATCATCACAAAACACATGTTTGAGGAGAAAATGACATTAAGAATTTCAAGACAGGCAGGACTCAGTGGCTCAACCTGTAATCCCAGCACTTTGGGAGGCCGAGGCGAGTGGATTGCCTGAGCCCATGGGTTCGAGACCTACCCGGACAACTTGGCAAGACCTCGTCTCTACAATAAATCAAAAAAATTAGCCGGGCATGGTAGCGCACGTCTGCAGTACCGGCTACTTGGAAGGCTGAGGCGAAAGGATCACTGGAGCCCAGCAGGGCGAGGCTGCGGTGGCTGGGAGTGTGCCACTGCATTCCAGTCTGGACGACAGAGTGAGACTCCAACTCAAAAAAAAAAAGAATTTCAAGACAGTCACTGAAGAATATGGAACCCAGCTCAGGGTCCTGGGCATACAATTGCACAGTTCACACTGCCATGAGGCCAGCCCTCTCTAAAAGCCCAGGCACACAGCAGTGGTAATTTCTAGTTTTCCAGCCACTAGTGGTTTGGATTGGTGTGGTTAATGCACTTTTTATTGCCACTCTGGTAAGTAATGTGTCTTATAAATCTTCCGTCTACAATCTCTGCTCCTGGAAACGGTAGAAGCTTTGTACAGGTTTCTAAGCCATCAATTGTCTCTCTTCTCCATGTGAATCAGTTGGCTATCTTTTCTAGAAAACCTGTGTGAAGTGCACTTTGAACAGTCTCTAATGGCTTAAGTTAGTTGCCGGGTCTTTCTGAGCCCCTTGTCTTTTTCCCAGAATTTATTAGCTCAGGCATAGAGAAGCACTAGGTTCATTCAGTCACTGAAAACATCATGGCCATAAATGCAATTCATAGCATAATTCAGCATGCAAGTTCTGGAACAATCCTACTATTCAAATTCCACTTTAGCTGGGTGCGGTGGCTCATGCCAGTCATCCCAGCACTTTGGGAGGCAGAGGTGAGAGGATTGCCTGAGCCTAGGGTTTCGAGACCCATCTGGGCAACTTGGCGAGACCTCATCTCTACAATGAATTGAAAAGTTAGCCGCCCATGGTGTGTGGTTCCAGCTACTTGGAAGGCAGAGGCAAAAGGATTGCCTGAGCCTAGCAGGTCAAGGTCGCATAGTGGTGAACAAGAGACTGCTCTTCAACCTGGGGGACAGAGTGAGACTTCGACTCAAAAACCAAACAAACCAAACCCCACTTCAATCTCCACCTTCCTGTTCCAAACCTTTGGCATAAGCTGTATCCTGAATGTGTCCCCTCCAAAATGCGGGTGTTGCCAATGGTATAATATTAAGAGGCGATTAGACCATGAGAGCTCCTTCCTCATTAATGGGGTTAAGGCTCTTATAAAAGAACCTTCATGCAGCATTTGGTTAGTTTGCTCTCTCATCTTTCTGCCTTCTACCACGTGAGGGCACAGCAGGAAGGCCCTCACCAGATGCTGGCACCTTGCGATCTTGAACTTCCAGCTTTGTGAAATGTGAGAAATACATTTCTATTTTTTATAAATTATATAGTCTGTGGTGTTCTGATATAGCAGCACAAATGGACTAGGACAACAAGCTATTAAGCTCTGTATGCTTGTTTTCTCATCATTAAAATGAGGATAATGACCTGCCTTTAAAAAGGGCTTGATAAATGTTTATTCCTATACAATTCTAAATAAACAGGGTTCAGTGTCTTAGCTGGTAGAAATGATGTTCCCGAAAAGGCAAAAATTCTAGCTTTGACTACTTAATTCTCTTCTGTAAAATGTAGAGAATATTCACTACTGCTTTCTGAAGGCGACCACAAATAGCAGAAACAGGAACTCAACTGAGCAAGGCCATTAAAAAGTAAAGTTGGACTAAGGCTGCTGCAGGATGAGCCAAGACTGTGTGTGTGTGTGTGTGTGTGTGTGTGTGTGTGTGTGTGTGTGTATGTGTAGATAGGTATGTGTTCAAGAAAAGGCTCTGAGTCAGCATATGATCTACCTTGTGCTTACTGGAAAGAAGGCCTGGGTGTCCATATATATCTCACCAACAAATCACATGGTTTTCATTTGAGTACTGGGATCGTTTCCTTTTGTTCACGTGGTGACTGTCAGCAGAGCTCCAGTGAGACACACAGATAAATAATACAGAGCAGAGCACCCACCCTCACCCACTAAGACAAAGAACAGACATTTTTTGAAGTGTTTTGTTTTGTTTTACGTGTGATGAGCCTTTTCAAGCCTACCTTATGTTTGGTCATGAATTTGAAGTATAAACCAACAGCAAGATTCTTAAAAAGGAATTCAGAATTTAAAAAGAAATTCATGTTGAAGTTTTATCAGCTTTGCTAGAATGGACTTAAAGGTTAATTAGGGTTAATTCATCAACCCTAAATGTCAATAGATAGGCTTGTTAAAAATTAATCTCTTTCTTGGAGGACTTTATAAAATATAAGTGTAATCTGCTATGAGGAAATTAAACCATCAAATATGATGAAGTTGTAACATTTCTCACATTCTCCCGTGAGATTTGTGTTATAGAATATTGGCAGGGGTCTCTGCTACTAAATGAGTAGCCTCTAGAAATGGTAATCAAACTTGTGTCCTTCCCATTCCCCTGCTTCCACTTGCCTGAGCCTGTTTTGTCTTCGAACCAGACCAAGAATGACCGTCCAAGACTGCCACATACTACATACATATATACATGGCATGGTGCTTATTCCACTTCTGCCGTCCTCACTGCTAGCGTATTGGGGTCCCATGAGAAGCTGAACGAGGAAAAGAAGAACCATGCTCAGATTTTACAGCAGAGAGAATGTTATACACAGACTAGTTAACAGGGTCAGATGGCAGAAGAGTTGAGAGGTCACCAGGGGGTGGTGAGAAAACTCAAAAGAGTAGGAACAGCAGGTTGCTGCTACCTCCCCTGGGCTACAGTGTAAAGGAGGAAGATAAGTTCCAGGCCCCAGGGGCCAGGGTCGCCTGGGGGAGGTTGGCAGTGTCATTCAGTGATACTGGAGCCATGAAACACAGGACCACATCTCTGATTAAACTGGAATCCCTGCCATCAGTGGCTTTTAAAATTCTCTAGATGATTCCAAAGTGCAGCTAAGATTGAGAGCCACCGCTTAAAGCATCTAGTTGGAATCTGCATTTCTAGTATTGACTTTGTCCAAGACTGAGCAGAACTGTGGAACTGTGACCAGATGTGGAACTGTGGACATCTTATCTCTCAAGGTCTGGAAACAGGGACCTAACAGATCAGACAGCCAACCTGTTCTCAGTTGCCTTCAAAGAAATGGCCAAGGACCAGATTCGATTTATAGGACTTTTTCTTTATAGGTAACTTCTTTGTAATTAATTGCTCTATATAAATGCTACTTTAAACAAAACTATGAAACCAACCATGCTGCCAATGGAAACGGGACTGAATTTTTTTAAAAAGTGGTACATGTACACAATGGAATATTATGTAGTCATAAAGGTCAAACATGTGAACTTCACAGCAAGTTGAATGGATTTAGAGTCAATCATACTCAGTGATCTATCACAGAAACAAAGAAGAGAGTACCATATGTTCTCACGCATAAGCGGATCTTGAACAATTATCATAATACTGTAATAAAGGGATTGGCAACAGTGGGAAACTGCCGGGGGAAGGGCTTGGCAGTTGAGGGAAACTGCTAGGAGAGGAAGGGGCATACCTTATCAACAAGGGTACCCGCATAATCAATGTTTTTATACCTAACCTTGAATTGTACCCCACATCTTTATAATAAATAAATAAATTTAAAATAAAAGAAAAAAGAAATTCCCACCTGGCTAGCCAAGACAGACATGTAAACAAGTTCAGGGCATTGGTGACAATACCATGACAGTTTGAACAGAGTACATTAGGTAGATGAAGGCGGGGCTGCACAGCTGTCTTGGGTGGAAGGCAGCAATCATCATAATGCCTTCAAATAGGAGGTTGTGCTGGACCTCAAATTTAAAAGTTGACCGTGTTTGCCTGTTGAGTAAGGTGGCAGTCGCTGTGAGAAGGACGAGGACGTTACCACATGGGTCGTCAATAACTGTACAGGAAAACTAGTTTTCTTCTATACTCTCACAGGATTCACTACTTCCAGATCACTTTATTTCTGACGCCAGATGTGTGCATGTATGTGAAGGGTTGGGGCGAGGGAGTCCTATACACACCAATTCTCCAACTCTAGGTCTCCTACAATTCCATTCAATTCGGATACTATCTACTTGGACTTAGGACAGACTGTTCAGGTTAAGGGCTCAGTTCCACAGTCCTGCCCTCCACTTCAGACATCAATCACAAGTCCAGATTGTCCCCTATTTTTCTGACTGCCTGGCTATTCATCGGAGGTTTCCACAGCCTACTCCTTGGGTTTGATCCTTTGCTAGAATGGATCACAGAACTCAAAGAAATGCCTACCTGCATCTACCATTTTAATATAAAGACTCTTGCAAAGGATACAGAAGAATAACCAGATGAGGAGGTTCATAGGGCAGGGGCAAGTCGGGAAGTGTCTGAAGGGTAGGAGCTTTCCTCCTCATAAAGCTGTGGTGCACCATCCTCTCAGCTCACCAATCTGAAAGTTTTCCAAACTCATCTTAACAGATGGAATTTTATGGAGACTTTGTCAAATGAACTCAATCTCTAGCTCCTCTGCCCTCCCGAGAGGATTGGCGTGGTGACAAAAGTTCCAAGTTTCTAATCATGACTGGGTCTTACTGGTGACCATCCCCCATCCTGAAACTGTCCAGAAGTCCATCAGGAGCTGCCTCATTAGAACAAAAGATGTTAGATGTTTCTAACACCACACCACTCCAAGGGAATTTGGAGCTCTGGTCAGTCACTGGGGTTATTGTATTGTATGATATGGAATGCTTCAGATGAGATAACTTGAAGCCTCTCTAGAATTCAAAGGCTTTTTTGGTTTTAACCTACATTGTAAGAAAACTTTATTCATTATTAGAAGAGTTAACCAAAGCTTTACAAAAGCATCTCAATCTTTAAAGGGAATTCTCTCTGGTATTTCTATCACTATTCAATACTTAATTCAAGAAAAGCCATCATATTTCACTTATGCATTTGCTTACCCACTTTAAAAATAGTTCCATTTCTATGAACACAGCCATATATTTTGACTGGCAGCTGTAAATATTTTTAAAATTCGTCTTTGAGAATGGCATTTGTCATGCTCAGGGCCACTTCCTTCTTAAGATTCAGCAACTCAGCTTGCAAATTATACAGTATTTCTTAAGTGCTTTGCCTCATCAAACATTGTAAAAATGTAAATAAAATAAAATAAATGAAATTTGGATTCAAGGGGTGTCTCTAATAGCTTTTCCTCTCTGACATGGAGATAATACGAACTTCAACTAACCAGCTGATTTTTATAAGGTTGCAGAAACTGACAGTTACTTCCAGGGCTGCTCGCCACTGTTCTATCTCACTTTAATTCCAGAGTCAGTGGGCAATACCAATACCTATGAATTACATGTTAAAAGGGGGTTGATGAATTATGGATGAACTGGGACAGTTATTGGTATTTAAAGGCATCCTACTTCATGTTGAATATTAATAGAAATGAAAGACCAGAGGAATATAGTTACCAAAAGTATTAATATTTCAAAACAGGGTAGCTTCTCGAAGCCATGGGATATTAGAACAAATGTTAAAAGAAATTAGACTTAATTCATTTAGTGACAATTTCTATAACAATAAAGAATAGAGATGAGAACTCACCATCAAAGGCTTTTTATTATTATTCAGTTAGGACAAATCTAATCTGGATATTTAATAAAAAATATAATTAAAAATTGTGACACTTTTGTCTCGCTGTTTGGAGATATATGATTGCTAGAAGGATGACTAGGTGACAATATGGACTGCAGTAAAAATATAATTTAGTATTTCAATTCTTAGGGTTCAAGTCACTCATAAGAAAAGAGAAGAATATTTTTCTCCAATATTTGTGATAACACCAAAAGCTATTACTATTACTATTTATGCTAGTTAAATTGATGTCCCGTGAAGGTGACTAGGCCTCTGCTTTTTGGTGTTAGGGTCCTACTTCCCAAATTGGTGTAATTAAAATAAAAGAAATTTCTCTCTTAAAAGGCTGTGAGAAAATCGATTGTGCTCACCAGCTCACCAGAAATGAATAAACCTGAGTACGACTATCCAGTCATGGACTACTGCATAATGAGAAATAAAAAAGAAATACCAAGAAGACTGGAATGTATGTGCTAACTGAAAAGCACATTGTATTCCCAGTAGGAATGTCATTTATTATTTATTCATCAAATGTGTATTGATGTCTGATTTATACCAGACAACCTGCCAGACACTGAGATGAAAAATCAAACAGAGCACAGTCTCCGCCATCAAGAAGCTTATTGACTAGTTAGAAAGACAGCCAAACAAAATTACAATTATAGCAGCTTGAAGGGGAGATGCTTCCAAATCGGAATAGCGTTCTGGAAAGGCTTCCCTGAGGGGGTGAAACAAAGTGAAATAGAAAGTAGGATTAGCTAGTTGGAGAAGAGAATCAGGCCATTCCGTACTCTCTGGTTTCTGGACCTCTGACATGTCATGTCACCGAACTGAGGGGAGAGCCCCAAACCTGAAGGCGGTTGTGGTAGAGTGAGTCTTCTCTGTCTGCTGCCTCTGACTACCCATTTCTCTCTGCATTAGTTCCTGCTCATCATTATGCAACTGGGCATGCCAGGCACAGTGCTAAGTGCTGGGTATTGAGTAGTGAACAAAAATAATGACTGGTCTACACAGAGCCTTTATTGATTTTAAACTACCTTCCCTTGACCTGTGGACCCCTTCAGTTACTTTCCCATTCCTGTACTAAATGTACTGATGTTTCTATAACCACATCTCTGCTCCCACTCTTGTCTTCTCTCAGTCTTTCCACCCCATTCCCAACACTGTTTTCGATGATGTCATAACAGTCTCCTTGCGTCAAAACCGGGGGCCAAGTCTCCATTCTCATCGTATTCAAGCTCTCAGCAGAACGAGGCACACCACTTACCCACTCGTCCTCTGAAGTACTTTTATCTTGATCCTGAATATAGAACGTTCTCCACTTCTTTTTCTTCCTTCTCCATCTGTTTTGCTGTTCCTCCTCTGTTCTACCTTCCAATGTTATAGTGCTTTAAGCTCAGTACTGGTTTCTCACCCTCCGTTTATTTTTAATTTTTAAATTTTTCCCCCACCCTCCAACTTTTTATTTTTCTTCTTCTTCACTTTTCTGTCTCTGAGGAAGGGTAGTCCTCATTTTTAAAACCATTGATCAAGTAATATAGCAAACAATTTAAGAGGAAGAATGTCAGGATTAAATTGACATTAAAAAATTATTAAGCAACCTACTAGATGGTTTCCTTCATGTATATTTGTAATTAGACAAAGATAGTGGAATGATCTTCACCAAAACAATAAGAATACAATGGCCAAGTTTCTGGGGATAGTCTTACCTACAACTCTGAGAACCCCTCTCACTGGACTGATTGCGAAATAAACTGACAAATTATTTTGCTTGAGTTTGTTTCTTTTATATTAATACATCACACAAACCCTTAGTTATGAGAAGATTATAATGAACAACTTCATAGCTTATCTTGATTTACCTATATTCTTTGTCTCATGACGATGTCTTTGAAGCATATCATCATTCTATTACAATATTACAAAGCTTTTTTATTGAGTGATGATCTCCAAAATGCTAACTTGATTGTAAAGTGTTATTTTCTGGTTTCTTTGACAGCTCCAACGAACATTTTGTGGATTCTCATCACCTTATGCCTACGTATCTAAATGTAATGTACTTATATCTTGAATCAACCACTCCAATGTCAGCACATCAGACCTGGGGTGTGGTAACTTCTGGGTTTTTAGACAGAAATATCCTATAAATAGTGCCATCTTTATTATAAGATAGTATAAAAAGAATAACAATTATCTGAACATTGATGCCACTCTTCAAAGTGTTTTACTGTGTTAATCCACCTACCCTCCATAGAAACAGAAGCTAAACAACTTGATTGTGTCACAGAGCTAGCGAGGTCTCCAGCGCCTGCATTCTTAACCACTAAGTCAAATCTTGATGGCAGACTTACAGTATTAGAACAGCTCCAAATCTACACCGTTAGAAATAAACATTGTGGTGGTCTTCTCTTAATTGCATTATGACTGGTGGGACTTAATACGTGTTTGGGGCAGCTAGACCTACGTGATAGAGAGAAAAGTCTATGTAGGGAGTTAGTCCTTACTCCCCCACCTCTCCGAAGTTCTGCATGGCTCACTGCACCTAGTTATTTCAAGTTCTGGACCAGGTCCGCCTGTTACATTTTAGACCCGAGAGAAGAATAAGCAGTCTTGTATTTAGCTATGTAATTATGGAAGACACAGTATTAGCGGCTTCAAGTGAACTTAACCAAATTCATAGCTAAAATTGGATAATTCTGCTGCTCCCAATTTAGTGCACATCCATGAGGATTTTATCCATGAATTATTTGGATAATTATTTCATCTGTTCTATTTAATGTGACTTTATGCAAAGACACATAAAAAGAGCCAACGGAAGTAGAAACTATTAGCTTGAGTCAATTACTTGGTTATCTCCAAAGACTTAAATATATTTTTAGAACAATAAATTAACTAATTATGTCTTTGTTCGTGTGACATTACCACATCTACCATTTGGAAGTCCATTGATTGTGTTTCCTTGTCTTTGCAGATTCAAAATTTTCTTCCTGGATAAGACTCCAAGTTGTCCTTTTCATGGATGTTCATTCTTTTATGGTTTTATTGCAGCATGTCTTGGTCTATTCTCCCATCTTAGATCCTTCATTTGGGTTTTCCATTATAATTTGATAACGTACATGTTGGAATCTGTCATCGATCATACATTCTAACTTGTTATATGTCTCGCTGTAGGGTTTACATGTTTGTTCCAGCAATAATAATGAGATGATAATTCAGCAGTGTGCAGGAAAGGAAATAGTTTTGTTTTTTTTTAATTGTAGGGCAAATTTAAATCTTTGGGCTGGAGTTTGAAATCGAGCCTTCGTGTTTGCTCTCTTTCTACTTACTTAAGTGCCTCTTGGGAAGGGGTTGTCTGGGTGGAGAGATAAGTGGAAGGCTCAAAGGATGAAGACAATTAAGTAAGAGAGTTTTTATTTGATTTTTTAAAATATAAAAAGACGAAGTTTTCAAGGTAATACTTGAGGTGGGGTGACAGACAAAAAGTCTGCCCCATGAGAAAAGAGTTTGGAGCTTAAGCCAGGCACATGCAACTTGTGGCCCATGTGGCTCAAGACAGCTAGTCATGTAGCCCCACAGAATCTTTCAGCATCATGTGTTTCTGAGCTTTTATTTTCTTTATGACTCTCTGCATAGATCTATTTTCGAAATTCACAATCATGCCTTATCATGACATTGTTTTTGGGCAGCACATACATTTGTGAGCTGCTGTTTCCAATTATGAAGCACACAAAGAAAAACTTGAACAGACATTTCTGACGAGCACCTTGAGAACTCACTGAGAATTGCGATCACTTCCATCAGACCAGAGATTGATAGATTAGTTTTACAAAGACCAAGTCAGATTTCCCACAAGTTTTATATTGTTCTAATTTTTCTAAACTCCATAATAAAAATATAAAAATAAAGGAAGTCCAATTATGTATATACACTAACTATATTTTATAATGTTCGTGTGGCCCAAGACAGTTCCTCTTTACTCGATGCAGCCCAGGGACGTCCAAAGGTTAGACAAGGCAATCTGGCTCCTATGACAAGGTGAGAACTGGAATAAGGCAGGGACTTCCTACCAGAGAGAGTGGGAAACTGAGGAATGATGAGTCACGAGGTCCATGGTCCAATATTGCAAACATACTGTTCTGGTGGAGGGGAACTAGCCTCTTAACTGAGAAGAGAACAGTGAATGAGAGGGCTCAAAGGAGAGCTAAGAAAGAAATAATGGTTAAGAGAGTAAGTTCCCATTTTTTTTATTTTTTATTTTTATTTTCTTCTTTTTTTTTTTGAGTTGGAGTCTCACTCTGTCGCCCAGACTGGAGTGCAGTGGCCGCTCCTGGCCACCACAGCCTCGACCTGCCGGGCTCCGGAGATCCTTCCGCCTCAGCCTTCCAAGTAGCTGGAACTACAGGCGCGCACGATCACCCCCGGCTAATTTTTGATTTATTGTAGAGATGAGTCTCACCAAGTTGCCCAGGTGGGTCTCGAACCTGCGGGCTCAGGCAGTCCACTCAACTTGGCCTCTCAAAGGCGCGGGATGACAGGCTGAGCCACCGAGACCGGTTTTTTAAAATTTTTTACCTTATCTGATATTAGTTGCTCTGACGTATTGAAAGTTTTTCTTATACCCAAATAACCCGTTGCTTTTTGAATGAAGGATAAATGACATATGAAACATAAAATAAAATAAACCTACAGGATATCTATATTTAGTAGTGAGACAGATTCAAGGATGGAAACACAGGTTGTGGCCATAAGTACAAAATAACACACAGGTGGTCAAAGGAAATGCGGTGAGGGGAGAGGTAAGCAGAATTAGCACGTATGGACCACTGTATATGTTAATCATTCTACTAAGTGGTGTCATATATCTGGCTTCATTTTATCCTGACAATGTCTCACAGAGTTTTGGTATTATCTCGATTGTCTAAAGATGTGTTACAACTTGTTTGAGATTTTTTTTTTTTAAGATGGAAATGGAATCCTTCCTTTAGACTGACTGATTTCAAAGATCACATTCTTTCTGTTCTCTTCCTTGTGGCAGTCTTGTTAAAATCAGAAAACCATGCTTTCCCTACAAATAATTTCACTCTTTGAGGTTAATGTCGATCAAATTTTTAATGTAACACGCTACCATATGTTAAAAATATTTACAGCATACAAGTCTATTACATGTATACCGATAAAATATATATGTATATAACTATAAAAATATTATATACATTGTGAAAGATGCACAAAACTTCAAAAGTATAAATTAAAAATAAATGTAATTAGGAGTAGGTTGTGTCTGGGAGCTCATGACTGTAATCTCAGCACATTGGGAGGCCAAGAGAGGAGAACTGATTGAAGCCAGGAGTCTGAGATCAGCCTAGGCAACAATAGTGAGACCCCCATCTCTACCAAACCAAACCAAACCAAACCAAAGAACAACAACAACAAAAAACCCCTAAATCATTAGCCAAGCATGGTGGCTGACACATACAGTCCCAGCCACTCAGGAGGCTGAGGCAGGAGAATCACTTAAGCCCAAGAGTTTGAGGCTACAGTAAGCCATGTCATCAGTCTGGGTGACAGAGCGAGACTCTGCCTCTAAAACTCCTACAACAATTACTACTACTAATAATAAACTAAAAATTGGGAGTGCTAATATTTCCTGCTTATATATCCCAAATGTTTGTCTGGTTCAGCCTCTCAGGGCAGACAGACCCTACCACAGAGAGCACTGTTTTATGTAACCAACATCACCTCCTATGAGGCATGCATATGGAGTACATTAATACAATAAGTCTCAGTATTTCTTTAAGACTCATCAGCAGGCCATACGAATTGGGATTCTTTATGGTGATGAGCATTTTATTTTTCTGGTTTGGAATAACTCACAGTTCACTAAGGGGCAAGGCTTACTCTTATTAAGCACCTGATTGAGAGGAGACTTGCTCACCAGTGTGTTATTTTCCTAAGACGTTACAGTAGAGTTGAGTGCACCTACTGAAGTGTAGTTTAACAAAAAGAGATAATGCAGAGGGTATTGGTTATTCCTGAATCTGTGATAGACCTTAACTTCCTCATCTCGTAAAGAATATTTGTTCTAGGTAATTTATGATTACTTGTAGCAGTTGGCTACTCATTTCTCTTCCTCTGTGGGTTTTGTTTGTTTGTCTGTTTGTTTTTGTGGGGTTTTTTTAGTTTTTGATTTTTGCTAATTGTTGGGAGTGGGGTGAAAGGTGAAAGGTGAAATCAAGTCCAACAGTCCAGTAGACCAGAAGATGTGGTACGCAGAGACTGAAGCTGTCATTACAGAGTCACCGTGTGGAGCCATGTGAGAGAATGTCCTCCCTGTGAAGACTTCTGTTTTGTCAATATGCTTACATCAATACTTGGCAGTCAGTTCTGCTGCTTTAGGGTTTCAGCATATAAAACAGACTCAGTCACTAATATCACGTCGGAGCGCCTTTGCATTTGCAGTTGACAAATCCTATTTTCGAAATAAGCATGAGCATGAGAATCAGATCAAGTCTTTAACATTTACATTCTTTTTTTTTTTTTTTCTAGCAGGGACATCTCTGATCCTCTCCTAATTTACCTATGGTTGATTCCCTGAATCTTTTTAAGTCCTTTGCAACTGAAGATGGCCTCTCCATCAGAGAAGCAATTAACCAAATCCCTGGCTACTGTGTGTGTGTGTGTGTGTGTGTGTGTGTGATCTGTTATAAAAGTATAAAAGGTTAACTTAAATCCCAGCACACAAAGGCGGATGTCAAACCAGAACAAAATAAGCATGGATAATTTCCTGGAGAAGACACAAGGTTAGGGTGGGGCATATGTACAGTTTAGAGGATGTTTATGATGAGTGGAAAGTGTTTTTCAGACTGCAAAGACCGGAAGGTTAGAAATGACATGTCTATTATGAGTCAACATAATTCATATTCTGAAGCTCTCACCTGACAAGAGAAAACGTGTCTTAGCTTCCCCATGCAACTCCAAATCCAAACAAAGAGTTATAGAGGTGCTGGCTTTCTCCTCACAGAAATGCTTAGGAAATATTTTTTTTTAAAATAAAAAGAGAATAACTTAAATAATATAATGCATTTCTTGAGTTAGGAGGATTAGTTAAGCAGATAAAAAAGAATGAGTTTGTTTTAATACAGAGACGGCCATCTTTTGGTCTGTTACTGTGGATACAATAGTAAGACGTATTAAAATACAATAACACCCATGATTATGAATTAAATGGGCTGAAGTATTATAATTTTAGATTGGATTATACGGTGGCTTAGAGATGATCACAGATTTTTGGGTATTTACCCTGCTGAGAGGAGAGTTCTAGGTCCTCTCCATGGGAATCTTGGTAGGCTTATCAATAGAATGTTGCAGAAATAATTCTGTGCCCGTTTCTGAGAAATGGCCTTAAGAGATAAGTAACTTCCACGTTCTGCCTCTTGGAACACTTGTTCTTAAAACCCCAGGTTGCAGTCTAAATCCAACTATCCTCCTGAAGGACTATGTGGTGAATAGGCCCTGAGATTACACAGTGAGGCAGAGAGGCCAGTTCAGTCCAACTCTGGCAAGAGCCCAAATGTGGGAGGGAAGTTGTCTGGGATCCGGCAGACCACCCTGGCCCTCTGTGAGTCCATCAGATGTGAACCCTTGTTCACATCATGGGAAACCCACAAGTGTCCAGAATGGCCTTGCGTAAGTTGCTTCCCCATAAGATTATAAAGTATATTAGGTTGGGTGTGGTGGCTCACGCTTGTAATCTCTGTACTTTGGGAGGCTGAGGCAGACGGCCTGATTGAGCCCCAGAGTTCAAGACCAGCCTGGGCAACACAGTGAGACCTCCTTTCTACAAAAGAAAGGTATGGTATGTGTCTGTAGTCCCAGCTGCTTGGGAAGCTGAGGGAGGAAGATCACTTCAGCCCAGAAGGTCAAGGCTGTGGTGAGTCATGGTCATGACACTGCACTCCAGCATGGGTGACAGAATGAGACCCTGACTCAAAAAAATAAAAAGTGTTAAAAAATGATAATTCCAACCATTAAAAATAGAGGTATTTTCTCAAAGTAACAGATAATTGGGTTAGGAGGAATAACTAATTTTATTACTTTTAGAATTAATCTTTTCCAACTGCATATCTGACAAAGGCCTAACATCCAGGATCTACAAGGAACACAAATGTGCTGAGAGGAAAAAAACCAACAAACAGCCCCATTAAAAAGTAGGCAAACTGGTCAAGTGTGGTCGCATGCGTCTGTAGTCTCAACTGCTTGGAAGGCTGACGTGGAAGGATTGTCTAAGCCCAGCAGGTTGAGACTGTGGTGGCCATGAGCATGCCACTGCACTCCAGCCTGGGCAACAGAGCAAGATTCCAACTCACACACACACAAAAAAAGGTGGGCTAATGACAAGAATAGACATTTCTTTTTTTTTTTTTTTTTTTTTTGAGTTGGCGTCTCACTCTGTCGCCCAGACTGGAGTGCAGTGGCCGCTCCTGGCCACAGCAGCCTCGACCTGCTGGGCTCTGGCGATCCTTCCGCCTCAGCCTTCCGAGTAGCTGGAACTACAGGCGCGCACTACCA
This sequence comes from Tarsius wallacei, assembly GCA_963574415.1. Lineage (NCBI taxonomy): Eukaryota > Metazoa > Chordata > Mammalia > Primates > Tarsiidae > Tarsius > Tarsius wallacei. Next base: position 17,024 of record CAUYQG010184369.1, read on the forward strand.
CGCCCGGCTAATTTTTTTTTTCAATTTATTGTAGAGATGAGGTCTCACCAAGTTG
>CAUYQG010184370.1:0-15771 GCA_963574415.1 Tarsius wallacei
TTTAAAAATGTGGTACATATACACAATGGAATATTATACAGCCATAAAGAAGGACAAACATATGGACTTTGCAGCAACTTGGATGGATTTAGAGTCGATCATACCCAGTGATCTATCACAGAAACAAAGAACAGAGTACCACATTTTTAAAAATCCAGTCGAGCTTTGATGGGCAGCATGGTTGGTTCCATGCTTTTGCTATTATGAATAGAGCTGCAACAAACTTATGTGTGCATGTATTTTTTTGGTAGAATGACTTGAGTTCCTCCAGGCAAATTCCCAAATTAAAAAAAAAAAGAAAAAGAAATACTGAGCAAGTTAGCAACAAATGTTAATTAACATTATTACATTTTTGAAGAGAATTCAATCATTATTTATGCAAACATTTAGATAAAGTTAATTCATAATGTTAGTTTATTTAAAAATTTTCAACAACAACAAAAAAATAAGAATAAATGAAGTCGAAGGAAATGCAGCCCAAAAAGTAAGAAGTATGAAGTAGTGAGGAGAGGAAGAGAAACCAATAATCTGATTGGACACCAACCAGGCCCAGGGATGCTAACTGGCCACCTGTACACTGTGGATATATTTAGTCCACGGCTGACTGCGGCAGGTGTAGGACAGCATTGGGATTTGTGGGAAATTAGCACATTGCATGTGATAATTTTTGAACTTTGAAATGCATTATTGTACAGAAAATTATTTAAACATGTGTACACTTACTAAAGAGTTATAAGTTAGATGCCTAAAGCCTTAAAAAGTGTGTTTTCTTTTTGGCATTCCAAAAGCTCAGTCTTGCCAATCCTCTCATCTGCTTCTTCCCAATAACAACCACTAGGCTGACGTTTAAGCAATTTCTTTTTCTTTTTTATATATTTTTTATATTTTTACAATTGCATTCCCAACTCTGTTTGCTAAACTGAACAGGGTGTATACCTATCTATCTTAGTTGATCTATTGCTTTTTAATATCTTATAGTATTGGTGGTGACATTTTCAGAGGGAATACAAAATTATGTTTAACATTCATCCTCTTATAAAGACTTGGATAAGTAGAATGTTAGGCCCAGTTCTGTCAGGTTTCCTCTTTTGATTGCCCTGTAGCCATGTTCTATGACTGATAAACCAATGAGTTCCTTCAAATTAAAAGTAGGGCTGATGGGTTTGTAATCTTAGTATTTCTTCGAGTACTATCTGTGTTTCCCATCTTGTGCTTATTTTATTTTATTTTTTTCTCCAGGTCACCCCACTTGTAACTTTGTGTACACACTCAGTGCCTCGTGTCAGTCCTGGGATGTCTGGTGCCATCATTCTTTTGCTCCTATTGTCTCTAGGAAGCACTTATACGTAGGCATATATGTTTTTCTCTCCTAGACTATATATTCTAAAATCAAGACATTGCTCAGAAAGTACCTGTGTCCTGCACCTCTTAGAGAAGCAGTATCCTAGAAAGAGTTAATGTGCTATGATTATCACAAATGTGATGTATTCCAACAGGAAGCAAGATGATACACCACAATCTAAATACATGAATTAACAAGGTAAACATTTTTCATGATTGAATATGAAAAACATCTTTGGGAAATATTGGGAACATTTTGGTGGAATGAATCCAACTGTACTATGTTGGTAATCAGTTGGTTTTCAATCCTTCTTCTAGTACATAGACAAGCTAAGTTTCAAGACAGTTATTGTGTGTGTGTTAGGTGGTATTTTGGGGTATTTTATGAGTACTTTTCAGAATTTTTCTATGAGAGAGGATAGTGCTAAATTATGAAATTCAGGGAATTTAACAAAATTTCCATGCAAAAGCAAAACTAATTTAGACATATAAGAGTATTCTATCCATACGAACTAAATAATACTGAAGCTTGTTGACATGATAACTAGGAAAATGAAACCAAAACAATTAGCAAGCAATAATCTAGGAGCTAAAAGAGCTGTTTTGGAAATACTCATTTCTATTATTCAACCATAAAAAATGAATTGTTGATGCATGCACCAACTTGGATAAACCTCAATAACTTTATGATGAGTGAAATAAGCCAGACGTGTAAAGCGACATATTTTATTATAGAGACAGATAACATATTGTTAATTTCCAGGGAATGGGAATTGGGGAATGAGCAGTCATTGTTTAATGGGTATGTGAGTTTTCTTTCGGATGATGAAATGCTTCAAAACTTGTTAGAGGGGATAGTTGCACAATGTTGTGATTGTACTAAATAGAATTTTGCACTTTAAAATGTTAATTTTAGGCTATATGAATTTTAGCTCTATTAAAAAATGTTAGATACAGTAAGTCCCTGACCTATGAATGAGTTCTGTTCCAGAAATGTGTTTGCAAGTCCAATTTGTTGGCAGCCCAAGAAAGTTAGCCAAGGTACCCAACTAACACAACCAACTATGTAGTATTGTATGCATTTAACAGGTTGTCCTGTCACCTAGTGGAGAGGAATAATATATAAAAACACGCACATTTGCATCTTTGAAAGTTTACAACTTGAAGGTTCGTATGTAGGGAACTTAGATACTTACACACACACACCCACACACCCACACACACATACACACAAACTAGATTTTCCATATATTAACTGCATGGCTTTCTTCCATATACCTACTGTTCTTTTTCCTGCGTCCCATCTATGCTCATGCGTTTTTCTTTCTTGTAGTAATTCCCTTGGGATATTTCTTTCCTAAGGCCCTATTCTACTCTAAGATTCTGGCATGTTTTAACTTGGGTTCAAAGGCTCCATCTGATCATTGTGGTGTGCTGGGACTTTGTTTAACTTTTCTTCTTCAGTTTCAGCATCTCTTTGACAGCTTCCTTTCCCCCGAATCTCTATATCATAAGTCATTTGGTTAACTCAAGTCCTCACCTAGATCACAGCTATAACCTCCAACATAGAGCCCTTTCCACCAGTTTCTACCTACAATCCATATTCAAAGTTTTGGTTTAATATTTTGTTTTAATTTAAATAAAATTGATCTACAAAATACACAGACAAAAATACAGTGAAAAATTGGATACCCACCTTCCAGAATTAGATTTTTTTATTGTGAATGCATCATTTTTGTAAATTAATATTGTATTTTTTAAAATAAATCTATCCAATCCTTTTTTATTCCTCCTTACACAGAGAACATGTATGAATATTTTTTCATAGTTATGATCTATATGTTTATACATATAATGCATATGTGTAACTATTATAAAAATAATAGTGTGAATAGTAGGAATAAAAAAATAGCAATTAAAATACTCAGTGCATGACTTTTTGCTACTCGGTATTTTACTTGTAAATGTATTTTGAGATATATCAATGTATTTCAAGTTTACTGCATTTTGCTGTTCTAATGTCTTCCACAATGTAACCTATTACAATGTGTTTTTCTTTTTCTTAATAAACAGCATTTTAAAATATTATTTATTGTTATTATAAGTAATGGTGAAATGGACAATCCTGTATCTGTGTTCAAGGACTACACAAATAAATATTTACTGAGGTCTATAACTGAAACACAATAAAGTGCAAAGACAGCTTTATATATTCAGGAAAGTTATTCACAAAGTAGCTTCTAAATGTGTGTGTGTCTGTTTCTAGGCTGCTTGGTGTCTCAGTACACTAGCTTACTGGTTGTTTTTTTTTCCACAAAATTCTATGTTCTTTATGTTTTTTTAAAGTTTGTAATTATTGACATATACCGGGTAACACCTTAGATTTCTCAAACACCTTTGCATATTTCTGAAATAAACCTTAATTTGCCAACCTTGTAAAATATATTTATAGGTAAAATAAATAATACTTTATGTGGGATTTTTGCATATATATTTTTGCATCAGTGAGAGTAGCCTATTTAATTAATTTATTTATTTAATGTTTTATTTACTGTGTTATCTCTGTTTTGTTGTCATGGTTGTGGCAGTCTCAGAATGAGCTGGGTTAGCGTTACTTCTTTTAAGAATTTTCTGAATTGTATAAGTTACTATTTTTTTATTCCTTATAGTTTTCATCTAAGTTGCTTGTAAAATGTTCTGGGCCTGATATCTGTTTTGAAGGAGAGTTTTTCTATAAAATTTATAAGCTTTAGTGGTTTTTCTTTTTTTGTTGAGTTGGAGTCTCACTCTGTCACCCAGACTGGAGTACAGTGGCCGCTCCCGGCCACCGCAGCCTGGACTTACTGGGCTCCGGCGATCCTTCCGCCTCAGTCTTCCAAGTAGCTGGAACTACAGGTGCGCACTACCATGCCCGGCTAATTTTTTGATTTTTACTGTAGAGATGAGGTCTCGCTAAGTTGCCCAGGCGGGTCTCGAACCCGCGGGCTCAGACAATCCATTCACCTCAGCCTCCCAAAGCGCGGGATTACAGGTTGAGCCACTGAACCCAGCTTTTAGTGGTTTTTGAGTAGTTCAGAGTTTCCATGTTTTTTTACATTAAACATTTTCAAAATTATATTTTTCAATTTCACTTAGGATTTCAAAATGTTTTGTCTCGATTTTATGTTGATTTATCAATAATATAATTACTGGGATTTTAGTTTATGATGTTTGTTGCTGACTTATTTTTATTACATTGGACACATACTAGTATGTTGTGGTTTTTCTCTCATATTTATTTGTTTATTTATTTATTCATCAACAACCTCCTTCAGAAGTCTTGTGACTTTTCCAGGCTCTATGATATTTATTGATTTGGTAGCAGTTTGTACTTTATTGTTGCTTTAGTAACAATCTTTACAAATTTCTGTTTTTTCCAAGTACTGTAAAAAAATGCGGGGCACACAATTTTATGTGTTATAGACTAAGGTTTTATCTGCTTAACTTGATTTCCCACTCCACCCAACAATGGTCTACCCCATTGTTCCATGTGTGTCCAATATGCTGCCATGCACAATCTTAGAAACATGCAAATTTTCTGGATTCTAGCTTTAGACAAGGTATCAAGTTGTTCCAAGTTTTCATCTGTAGCTTCACTTTTGTCTTATGAGGCCATCAGCCTGCCCACTTATAAGTTACACATTTATTTTCTATTTTAGCCACCTGGATCTATTCACTCCCTGTTTTCTTGCTTGATTAGGTCTTTAAAATTTATTCATATCTCAGTTTACTTACTTATTGATAAATAGCATACCTACATGTTGGGAAGACTAGATAAGGCTATCAATATCAAGAGTCTTTCTTCTCATTTTTGAAGTTTCTCAAATATACCCTGATTTATTTAACATTTTATAATGTTTGATTTACTTACAACTGATGAGTCATTACATATGACATTATTTCAAATCCTGTTCCCACCCATTTGTCCAGCCTCCTTTTCTGCCCATCCTCTCTCATCTTACAGACAACTTCTACCTTGGTAATAAAAATTTTTCACTGATATGATGCTAAACTCTTGCATTTACTCTCCTTTCACTGTGGAGTGATTTCTTCCCTGCTTTATAGATGACTTACCTTTTCAGATGTACTGTTAATACCTACTCCCTATGAAGCCATAACTGATTTAATTTGCAGTGTTATTTCCTATGGCACCTGGCTTGTATGTAATTTATAGCACTTATTTCACTGTAATCTTTGCTCATATATGTGTTTCCCTCACTAACTTTATTTTCTTTGAGGGAAAGGCAATGTTTTAATATTTTATGTATATATTGCCAAGGACACATAACGAATATTCGAGAAGTAAGTGAAAAAAAATAACAATTTGATGCAATTGCTTTCCAGAATCTATTTTTATCAAGATTCCTGCTTTCCTTTCATTAGCCATCTCTTTATCATTTTCTTAATCAGACTTTACACTTGAAGCCCAATTCATTTGGTTTCAAGTTATTTCCTATCCAATAGATTCAAGGTTATTTTTGCATGTGGGATTTTAATCTCCTAGCTCAGCATTACAAGTCAACCATAGCTGATAGCCTGCTCAAATTTATTGTCTTGGATTCACTCCAGAAATTGGTAATGATTAGCTCTCCATCCAGTGAAAGTCAATATCTTTACCCTGAACTTTTGAGAAATTGTCAGTAAAAAAGAGAAATGAACATACTCCGACAGTAAAGTGAGAAAACCAAAGCTTGTCCAAGAGATATTTATTTTCTATTTGGGAGGCAATGGACAGTCATAACAGGACAAAGTATATGTTATGTATGCATATGGCCGACTTTGTTATTTTTACTATTCCCTGATATATGCTCAAATAAATTCTGTTTTCAGTATTTTCTAAGCTCATTTAGATGCATAGGACTTTGTCTCCAAACCAACTTGTCTTCCTCTGCCTGTTTCTAATCATGTGAAGTGGATTATTGCCAAAAGTCAGGAAATGCTGGCACATTTTCAGATAATTCTCTATGCTCTGGCTCAAATAATGTGTATTTTGGCCCATGTAGAAATAACTTTTCTCTATATTCTTTTTCAATGCAATTTTCAGGCATTGGATGTTTCTCTCACGTTGACAACGTTGTATCAGATGCTGAGAACCACTGGGTGGGTATGTTGCAGAGATGACTGACTGCAGGGTTGTCCTAAATAACAGTTGACATCTTTTCCAGGAAGGGGAAATAGGAAAACAAAGAACAATAAGAACAGCGACCACCAAAAAACAAGTTTGGAGTGTCTGCTTTGTGAAAGACACTGTGCTAGGAACTTTAATGCAAGATTATATTAATTCCTCATCTTAACTATTTTAAGCAGCTATTCTAATTCCTGCTTTAATTGTGAGACAAATTAAATCTCGCAGTAGATAAATCATGTTTCCATAGTAACATAAACTCAAAAGTGCAAGCATACACGTGAATTTGGAACTGCTAGGTTTCAAAAACCATACTTCTTATAGGGCGTAATTCCTTTTCAAACTTGAGTTTCTATCCTTCTAAGATGTTTTTAAGTGAAGAATGTTTTCTAAAACATAGCTTAGTGCTGTGAAAACTCTGAATAGATTTCCTATATTATTATAACGAAGCCAGAGGTATAAATGACAAATCTTCAAAATCTAGTGAAAGCATATACACTAATTAATAGTGGGTTTAGAATACCACCATTAAAGAAAAGGGCACTCTTCTTTAAGGAAAATCATAACTCCTCAATGAAAAAAAATATTAAAATTTAATAGCAATCGACATTTAGATAAGGTATATCTACATCTTCCAGAATAGTGCATACTTTGTGAAACAATTTTATTCTTAACAATCATTCTGTGAATTCATTGTGAATGACATATTCAATTGGCTCCATTACCGAAGGACTTCTATAATCTCATCTCTTACTGCTTAAAAACATTTAAAGGAAACTGTCAAAACCCATTACAGCTAGACTTCTGAAACAAGATTTGGTCTCACACATTTTTTTGGTATTAAGATTTTAAATATCTGGTTGTTCGAAAGACAATGAAATGAACAGATAAATCAACTTTAGACATATGTTCCGCGCTAACTGCTGCAGAGTCCGACTGAATGATCTGCATTTCTCTTGCCACTTCTTACATATGTTTTCATTAGACTAAAATCCCAGGTTGTGTATAACCTATTACTCATGCCCCAACTGATTTCTTGAATCATAAAGCCGTATAATATTTGGAAACTTTAATTTGATGCTTCTGCTTACTGGAAGAACGGTTTTAATGCTTAAAATTGGAAGTTGAAAAGGAAGTAAAAACACCTACACCAAAATGGACAGACTGAGAAATTTGCTCATTATCTGTATTAAAATGAAAGGAAAAAAAAAAAAGAAGAAGAAACTCTTATGCAGTAAAGTAAACAAATCAACACACATTAGTTAACCATCTCCTGGCTGGGGTTGGCGGTTTCTACATTTTTAAATAACTCTATCTATGAATTAATTGTGAAATACGAACTGAACTAGCCCAGTTAATTTCAGTCCTTTATTTGGTATCCGAATCTACTGCTGCCTAAAAATATTTAAATAGAACTGTCAAAAAGCTGTCAGGTTTGGAGCTCTGAAGTTAAGTTTGGCACCAGTAATATTTTTCAACTATTCAGACAGCAAAATAAGAGGATGCAAAATTGTATTACACATCAATCTCAAGTGTGATAATTATATATTGTGTTTGTGTGTGTGTGTGTGTGTGTGTGTCTTTTTCTCCTTCCCTTAGTATCACTTGCAGTCATCCACACAGCATATTAATCATATTATGAAAGCAGAATATCAATCGCATTATATATTTGAAGACAATAATACAGGATCTTTCAGATTTTCCAGTTCTAATGCTAAATTTTGTGTCAGATTCTGGAGGTTCTTCTCACAGTATATGATGAAAAGCATGCAGAATCATTTTGTAAAGTAAGTACAGATGAAAAACCACTTTCCTTTTAAACACAAATTGTCAACTCAAATCAATAGGTAGTATGTCCACTCATGAGTTATAGATGAAGATGATCAGAGGGTCATCCTTCATAGTTGGAGGGTGTTGGGAATGGGTAGATGTTGCTTTCAAATATGTTGCTTTTAATTTTTTTTTTAATAAATTTTACTTTATATACTTGAGGTTTGCAGCATGATGGTGTTGGATACAGATAGATGATAGAATGATTAGAAAAGCAGATAAACACATCTTTCATATGACATAATTTTTATGTGTGTATGACAAGAGCATCTATAGTCTATTTATTTAGCAAACATCCTTAATACAATACAATTTTGTCAGTTTTCGTTCTTATGCTATTTTCAATAACTAGGATATAAAAGCTGCAATGGGTACACTCACATATGAATGGGTAGGAAAACATGGCTATATATATATATATGCATATATATATATATATACACACACACACATACACACATATATGCATATGCATATAAAGAAAACATGTGCATGTAAAGAAAACATGGCTTCATATAAATCCATTCATCTGTGGATATACACATAGACTGCTTCTATATCTTAGCTATTGAAAATAACGTAAGAATTATAGTTGACAAAATTGCATTGCATTAAGGATTTTTGTTAAAGAAATAGACATTAGACGCTCTTGTCACACACACACAAAATTATGTCATATGATAGATATGTTTATCTACTTTTCTAATCATTTTGCCATCTATCTGTATCCCACACCATCATGTTGTAAACCTGATATATACATATACACATACATGCACATACGCACACACATATATGTAGTTATATACATATATAGATATGTACATGCAAATATAGATAGATACATATATACAATGTATAATACACATATGTATACATATATATAATGTTGCAGTTATTTTTCAGTACAGCAGATTCCTTAACTGCACCAGGCTTAGTTTTAGGAAAATTAAGCAAACCCTTTTGTCTATAAAACAGTTATATTTCCAATATCTTTTTTTCTCCATCACAGAACCTACAGAGATCATCAGACAAGTCCTGTGGTACGTTTGCAGCCTCCTTGCCCCTCATGGCAACATATGCCAGGATAAATTATTCTGCTCATCAGTGCTAGATTAGAGTTTCTGTAGAACCAGATTTTGAGAGAAGTGAAGAAATTAAGAAATGACTTTCTCTTTTTATTCTCTCACCTTCCAAAGGAAAACGAATAGAGATGTCTTTTAAAAGTCATTTTTATTTTCTTTTTCTTTTTTTATTGTTTTCTTATCACTAGGCAGCTGAGAAGGGGGAAAGCCTGAGCCAGAGAAAAGAAGTGAGAACCTGATTAGTATTGCCTCTGTACTTGAAAGAAAATTACCAGGGGAAGATTATTTAAGTTTCCTTTCTCCCGAGATCATATCTACAGAATACAATCTAGGAAGGGTTGATTCAAGTACAGAGAATGTGCATTTGATTGAAGTAACATGGCATCATGTCTCCTCAGTAATTTCTTCAGAAGAGAAGAAGAGTAAAGCGTGATGGTTGGCGACAGTATTCTTTTGTCACAAGATGTTCCTTATATTGTGAATAAGGGTCTTCCGGAGAAGATCACATATGCGTCACAACCTAAAAAGAGTCAGGAAGGAAGCCATTTGAGTATTCAGATCAATATTTTTTTTCAGGTATGGAAATATCCAGTATACATTTCCTGGTAGAAGGGTGTACTTGCTGTTTCAAACTGCAAAACATACCAGTGTCGCCAGATGGGCACCAGATAAAAAGGAGGAGAAAATGAGGTCAGAGAGCTACTATGATGCCAGAACACACAAGATAATGACCCACTAAGGCTTCTTTTTCTCCTCTGAGTGAGGTTACGAGCCACTAAAGGGTCTGATTAGAGGAGTTGATGGGGTTTAAGTTTTAGAAAGTTACTCACTCCTGTATAGAAAATAGATGGTGGAATGATGAACGCAGCCAGAAGGACTGTTTAAGAGAACTGACATAATAGGCTAGAATGAAGAAGGGAGACAGAGACGAAGGGGTCAGATTCTGGCTTCCTACTGAAGCAGCACTGGCAGAGTGCTCATAAGGGCTAGATGTATGCCACAAACAATGAGGTGAGTAGAGCTACATTTGCTGGGTGGGGGAAGACAGGAAGTAGCAACGCTGTGATTATTCTTATTATGTTTTTAAAGGTTTGGACATGGGAAATGGAACTCAAAAATATGGATATACACATGTTTTGCTTGAGATACTTCTTAGCTCTGCTTTAGCTGATCGATCAGATCGGAATCTAAAATATTATATATCTTTTGTGCACAGTTTTTACTAATGGAGCTGGAAAAGATCTCATGGAGAATGAGCATAGAATGAACATTGTTTCAGGACCGAGTTATGGACACACCATTATTTCTAGAAATCTGCCATGTGAGGAAGAGGCAGGAAAAAGGACTGAAGAGGAGTATTCAGTAAAGAACAAGGAGATGTGAAAGAAAAGGGGTGGATAGATGGATAGATAGACAATAGCTAGCTAGTTAAATAATAAATTGATACAGATAGATGGGTGTATGGATAGATAATAGGTTGATTGATCAATGCTGGTGTTCAAATAAATACCAGGCTTTTTTTAAAAAAGGAGATACTAAATTGATCACATGATGCTGAATAGGTTCAGAAGGGAAATACAGAAAAAAAGTTAGTTGGATTTTCAATGGGGAAGTCATTGGGAAGATTGACACGAATATTCGGTAGTATTAGGGATAAGAGTTCGACTGGAGTGGGAAGAATAAGAAATGAAGACAGAGGGCACCAAAATGACATAATTCTGTTGTAAACTGAAATGGATTAATTGGGCAATGACTGATTAGAATCTAGAGAGAATATATACATATATGTAAATGTGTACAATTGTGTCTATCCATCATCTATATATCTATGAGATACATTAAAGTGTTCATACATGGAGAGAGATGGAAAATGCTTGATGTCTGCTTCACCCACTGGACTCCAAACTTCCTGAAGGCAGAAAGAATTCTTGTTAGTGTTTGTTCACCACTTGCACGTTTGAGACCTAGAGAGGCTGACTCATGTGAACCTAGCAATAAATATTTGTTAAATAAGACAAGATCGTACTAGATTTGATTCAGACCTAATCCCTTCATCTGGTTTGTGTTAATAGGGCATGCCTTCTTCAGCCTGACTCTCTACCCAAGAACCTAGGCACATTTCTGTTTGTGGCCTTCATTTGTCTGATTTAAGACATGTTGAAAAAAGAGAGAGAAGAAACAACATAGCAATGGAATCCTTCCACTGAATCCCAGCGAAACATGGACCTTCTGGCACGTTTCTCCCATAAATCCAAACTTTGAGGAATGTCTTTTTTGTTTCATCATGATGCCATTAAAATATACAGTGATTGTAATTGTAGGCAGCAGTTGGTAAACAATTTTAAGACCGTGCCTGAGGGAACTAAAAGAGAAAAGCTAAGGAATAAAATTGAATTAGAAAGTCCAGAGTTGCACACTCATGTTTGCAAGCATTAAATACTTTCTTTGCAGTTGGAAAAAAGAGGTCTGGCCTGTGCTTGTCCTGTTGTCCCAAATTTGGATACAAGGGAAATCAACATTCCAAACTGAAGATCATCAGTTTTGCAATATGTTACTAATAAAACATAAACAAACCAAACTGTTTCTTCTAAATCTATTGTGTAATATTTCCATATGGAACCAAATAAACTGGCACTTTATTCGGAATGGTTCTGTAAAGAAAAGATTTCGAGTGCACAATAGCCTACACTAAAGAGCCCAGGATGTGAGTTACATCTGAAAATGGTCCACATAGCTAGGAAACGTATGCTTCTTATACTGCACTTCGGGCAGCATTATCAGTACGTAGCTTTACATTTAAGGCATACAGGATTCTGTAAAACTGTATTCTCAGTGCTTTATCTGACTTGATTGCCGTACTTAGCATTTGAATTGAGAATTCAGAAAGGAAAATAAAAAATAATAAGAATAATAATAAAAAAAAAACACCCCTTGCTAAGCCAGCAGAATGGGGAGTGGAAAATAAAGTTGAGCTTGAATGACTTTTGAAATTCTAGCGTGGTTCGGTATGGCACTCCAACTTTCAATATTATAATAACTGGACTGCCAATTACTTTTCTTTGTGATTTAGACAGGGATAAAGTAAACATTTCACTTCTTTTCTCTCTGATAAACGCATTCATTTAAAGCAGAATATGGTTGTTTCAGATTGACTTCATTTAAGGTCATAAGCATATTTTTGAAAGAACAGTTATCTATGGAAACTCTTGGACCTCTTCATACGTCATGTAATGGAGATTGTGGGCACTTACTAGCTTGGAAGAACAGAATATCCTTTGCGTTTTATTGTAAATTCTCATCTCAAAAAAATGTTCGTAGTAATCCATGAACAAATAAGAAATCTGTGCCCACGAAAAAGAAGTGACTGTGTAAAACCATAGGAATTATGAAGGAACTGAAGCTTGTTCTGTGGCATGTTCTAGAAGTATTACAACTACAAGAATACTGCTTGTGTTACAAACAGTCAAAGCGGTTCTTTCTCTTTTAACTGTGACACTCTTAAGTTTAGGTAAGATATCTAAATATGAAAGTACTATTTTAAGTGAGTTCCTGAAATATATAGTCATCACTTTGACAGCAGATTTTCCTTTACTTTTCCCTTGAAGATATTCCTAACATCAGCCCTTTGTTCTTCCATAGAAAATCTTTAGGACTCTATGACATGGGCTATTTACATAATTTTGCCCAAGCGCCTGATCTAGCAGAAAAATAGATGTTTATTCAATTTTCTGTAGCAAATAAGTCAGCCAACATTACTTGTTTTCAGCAGAAGCTCAAAGACAGGCAGGGGATTGAGAAAGTTTTATGGAGGAAAAAAAAATCTCATCACCCAGGATTTAGCATCTGAGATCTCAACCAATGTAGACACAAGTTAAAATAGGGCAGGTAACCTTGGGTAATATGCATTCAAAGGAATTTTAAATTCTTTCAGGCTGGTTTTGTCTGGATTTACGATATTCCCTGAGCACAGTTCTTATTTCAGCTCAGGTTCAAGATTGAAATCTTGAAGTTGCCAGCATATCCAGCTCACATAAGGCTGAATATTTAGAGGCAAGTGGCATTTGGAGTTTTAGGAGTCTTTTAGTAAAAGAAGGGAGACTGGAAAATGGGAAGAGGAGGGGGAAATATAAAAGTGCATAAGGAAGGAGACAGAAAGATGAAGAAAAAGGACATTATAGAGGAAAGTAACTGGAGAACATGGAAGAATGTTCTGGGTAGATTGTCAAATTTGCGTTACTTAATTTTGTTAAATCATTAGCTTTGGATGAAAAGTCTTTTAATGAAACAATTTGTAATACAGAATTTTGTTTGGTGGATTCTGCTTGCCAATCAAAGATGTTGTCCATTATTCCTAAGAAATATCAGTCTATTTCATTTTTAAAATGCCTCTCTCATGAAAAATTTTTTTCAAGTCAAATGTTCTTCACACTGGCTATTGAAGATTCAAATTGTTCTTGATAAAGTTGTGCTGTAGAGAATCAGAGTTATAATGAGAGTAAGAAGCAGTAGATTTTACTGGAAGTGGAGATTTATATTTAGGTTGACTTATGAGAGACAGCAAAATATGAACGAAAGTGAAGGCTGTGTACTTTGTGACTCAGGTATCCAACCTGATGGCTAACTACCTCTAAGTGCAGACACAACAATCTGTGTCCTGTGCTAGGGAGAAAACCAAAGTGAATATGCTATCTAGATAAAAGCCATGTCCTTATTAAAAAAAACGTTGTGCTTTCTGGACAAATATTGAAAAATAAGGAGCACCTCATTCCATTTTATTTATGACACATAACAAGGTTTTTTCAAATAGATGTTTGTCTGACAAAAACCTTAAACTGGTTGGTGTGAGGGAGTACCTTGAGGAACAAATGTATAAAGCAAGATGAAAGCTAAAGAATCGGCCTGATTCCACCCAGGATGCTGACCAAATAGAAATCTAAAGTAAATCTGGGTACCAACTTGAGACTAGATAAGTCTCAAGTAAGAAACTCAACTCAAAGACAGCAGAATTCAGATTCAGCATTGGATTAGCAGTTTGGTGCACAATTGACACACCATAAGTGGCCAAGTAAAAGACATCTCTCTGGGTACCATACGTGATCAAAAATTAGGGTTGAAATAATGACCATGTCTTGGTGGGACTTCCAGAACAACGGTGGCATGACTGCACAAAAGGAAGACTGCCTTCCCCCAAAATAACAACAAATACAGGCAAGTTTTTCAGAGATGCCGTAGCAAGGGAGTCAATCTGTACCACTGCATTTTGTCCGGAATTCAAAGGCAAATGAATAAGAAAGCTGTGCAGTGATAAAAGGAGAAGTCTTCAGGTATGCTATGAGATGAGGTTATTGGTATGGAGAACCTGGAAGCATGATACCCAAAAGTGGTTCTGCTTATGGGATAGATTTGGAGACCATATGTGACTTTATCTGGTTAATTCTGAGATGAAAATAAAGACAAAGAAGGAAGAGGCAAGGCATTGGCCCAATCCTGACTGTTCTGAGTCAATTGTAGCAGAGGTTTTTGTTTGGCTTCTGAGCTTGTTGCTACAGAGTTTGTAGATAGAAGTTCTATTTTTCTGGACATTTTTCATTTATACATTCAGTGTAGTGGTAGCTTGAATTTCCTAAGACTTGAACTCTTATCTCTTTCCTGTAATGCCTTTTCTAAAATTTCCCATACATTAAATTAGAAAACTATGAACAGGATGTCATTTTCTAAGTGTTTACAATAAAGATGCGACTGCTTATTTTACTGGGAATTTAATAATCTCTAATCTTCTTATCCTCTTTCGGAAAACATCAGATATGGCTAGACGTTTTACATGAAACAGCAAATTAGTGGGGTTCAGCCTATGGCTAAAATGTTGTAGATCATTCAAGTGAACAAGTTTCACAAAATAGCGCCTTTACACTTCAAGTTTTTTTTTTTTCTCTTGCCCCTGTGGACTTCCTTAACTGTGTTGATTCTAGCCAAATGTTCACTTTTTAAAATTTTTTTGAGAAAGCATATTAAAATGGATCTTACTGTTTGTACAAGATGGCCTAGAATTCAAGAATTACTGAGTCATGGCATCTTAAACTCTCAGGAGATCCCCACTGTAAGCCAACCTCCTCATTCTATTAAAAAAAAAATTAGAAACCACAAAGTAAAATATTTTTTTCAAGATTTTGGAGCCATAAAAATTTCACTACATGCCAGGCTCGGTGGCTCAGCCTGTAATCCCGAGCCTTGGGAGGCTGAGGTGAGTGGATTGCCTGAGCCCGTGGGTTCGAGACCCGCCTGGGCAACTTGGCGAGACCTCATCTCTACAATAAATCAAAAATCAGCCAGGCGTGGTAGCGCGCGCCTGTA
>CAUYQG010184371.1:0-10839 GCA_963574415.1 Tarsius wallacei
CCAAGTAGCTGGAACTACAGGCGCGCGCTACCACGCCCGGCTAATTTTTTATTATTGTAGAGAATGAGGTCTTGCCAAGTTGCCCAGGCGGGTCTCGAACCCGCGGGCTCAGGCAATCCACTCACCTCAGCCTCCCAAGGCGCGGGATTACAGGCTGAGCCACTGAGCCCGGCTGAAAAGAATTTTTTATGGTAGCATTTGTTCAAATGTTGATATACTCATGGAAGGATCAGGTAGGGTTCTAATAGATTAGGAGGGCTAAAATATTGGGAATTTCATTAGGCAGCATGAATTGCAGCAGGCATGAACTTGCAGAAGCATTTCCTTTGAACTAGACATTTCTTACACTTTGTGTTTGATACTGTCTGAAGTTTGGTGTTTTCTAAAGTTCCTTCCAAGTTTCTGTTCTCATTAGACTCTACACATTGGCACTGGAAGTTCCACCCACTCTGATGCACTAAATTAACCAATATTTGGAGTTGACTCTTAAATGCCTTAGTCCATCCCTACCTCTCTCTCATCTCCAGACACATTAATCCAACTGCCTGTTGAAAATTACCACTTACATATCCTCACATTTTCCTCAAACCTAGGCTGTCTGAAATAGAATTCATCATCTTTCCATTAACTACTTCTTCCATTTTCCCTAATAATACAAGATGATGTGTCCCAATTGCCTAAGCCAAAAACCTGGACTTCTCATTGCCTCTTCATCTCCAATTGCCGTTCATCATCATGTCCTGTTAAATCAGCTTTCTAAATATATCTCAGTCTGTCACCTCTCTTCATTCTCACTACTGCATACCAGGCTCCCATCATCTCTAAAGTACTGTAAATGTCTCTTAATTACATCTTTCTCTAGTCTTGCTTCCCTCGAGTTCATCTTCCTCCTTCCCACCAATGTGGTTCCTTTGAACTGCAACTCTGCCTATATATGGCCAGCTTAAATTCTTCAAAGAGTCAACATTGCCTAGAGTTCAAACTTTTTGGTTTAACAAACCTCTCCAATACCTTGTTTCTGTATCCTTCTTTGCATCCTGGATTTCAGACATATTCGTTTGTTTGTAGCTCCCAAGACACATTGAGGGTTCTCCAGTTTTGTGTTTTTCCCCCTTATCTTCATCTTAAAACACCCCACCAATGACAGCCTACTTATCCTTCAATACTTTCTAGACTCAGTCCAAGGATTCCCTCCTCTGTAATGCCTTTTCTGAACCATTCTCTATTATCTGTCAGGGTAGAATTAACGATGCACTCATTTGTGTTTCTACTGTACTCATTAGAACCTAAAACACAGCTAACTTTTTATTTCATTCACATTTTAGTATATCTGTGCCTCTTTATGAACCCTTTTTTGTTTCCTTCACAGCTAGTACCAGTTTCTTGCATATAATATACTCAATATATTTTTGTTGTTTGCTTGATTGAGTGACTGATTGAGTAAATAAATCTGTACCCTGACGAAGGTTTTCTTATTACCATGAACAGATTCTTATATTTTGTTAGCTTTTCATTAGCATGTCTTTCCTCTGTCTTTACTACTAGATGCTCTTAATGGAACTGACACTTTGCATGGAAAAATTCATCTTGTTTATGCTGTTTCCTATTCTTTCTTAGCCCCCCAGATTTACTTACTTAAAGTATAGGTAACATCTCAATAATGTTAGAATTTAAATCAATTTCTGTAATAACTTTTAAAGGAATACTTATGGTTTTTGCTATTATCAACTTTAAATTATCTTCTTTCACTTTATTTAGGCATCATTGCTTCTTGCTAATTGCAATAAATGTGTGGAGAGAGTCAAACTCTTATCACTTCTAATTTGGTAATTTCATTTGGTTCCTTTTGGGCACTATTATTAGACACTGATATGGGATGTAGAGTTGGTAGATTTGATTGCTTATTTCAAAGTGGACTCTTCTTTACTGCCTACTTTGAAAATTTCATTCAGAATGTTTTGAGAGCTGAGTCTTTACCAGGCACATACTAGTTAGGAATACGAGATGAGTAAGAGTTGCTTTCCTGAAGGAGTTTATAATATTGAAGGAAGGTAAGACAGGGAGCTGTAACATAAAGATGGGACAAATACCAGAAGAAATATACGAAGTACTGTGGGAAGAGAAAACAGATACTTATTTCTAGTAAGGGATTTGAGGAAAGCACCATAGGGGAAGGGGGCTTTTAAACTGGACTTTAAATATTGAGTAGGAATTTCAACACATGAAAACTGGGGGAGGACATTGCACATGGGAAGACATGGGTGGTTAATTGAGGTGGAAAAAATATATAATGAGTGGAGAACAGGTCCAGAGTGCCCAGGGGATAGGGTGGAATTCCTAATGGATATTGAAAACTAGAATGATGGCCCTGTTAAGGAAGCCCTTTAACACCCCACCATCAATCGAGGCTCACAGGAAGCTCTTGAACAGGGGAGTGAACCTTCTTTTCTTTTGCTTTAATCTTCCCACAGCAGCATATCGTGGTCCCCTTATCTTTTATGCTCTGTATTTGCAAAGAAATTGCCATGTGATCACTTTTGTTTGGAGAACTTCTCTAACCACTTTGAAATCATGTTTTTTTAAATTTTCCTTACTCAATCTCATGGTACGATGTTCTGCTATTTGAACTTCAGCCATACTTTGTTTTTTTGTCCCTGTGGGGGAACAGTTATTAGAAGCTAGCTGATATGGAGTATAGGTTGTAGCAAGTATATTCAATATAATAAAGGACTTTTATTAAAGCCTTGTAGCCCTCTCCCTGTCATTTGTTTTAAATATTATAATCTCTACTTAATATCTGTTGGGTCATGTGAATCATCCACACCAAGAAATGTCTACTTGGGAACGTCATGATGCTTCTTTTACTTTTTCCCCCTTTTTTTCTTTTTCTTTTGTGTTTAACTTTTTTATTTCTTTTTTTTCCCCCTCTTTTAATTTTTATTTAAAATTGTGGGGTGCAATTCAGGGCTAGGTATACAAATATTCACCGTGCAGGTACCCTTATCAATGAGGTGTGCCCCCCACTTTCCCAGGCAGATATCGATTACTGTCAATCCCACCTCCCCGCCCCGCAGTTTCCCGCCACTTTCAATCTTTTTCTTATAGTAATACAGTAGTTGCTCAAGGTCCATTTATGAGTAAAAACATGTGATACTCAGATTTTTTTTCTGTGAGAGATCACTCAGTATTATAAACTCTAATTCCATCCAGGTTGCTGCAAAGTTCATGATTTTGTTCTTCTTTATGGCTGTGTAGTATTCCATTGTGTATATGTACCACATTTTAAAAATCCATTCCTCTTCTGATGAGCAACATGGTTGGTTCCATGTTTTTGCTATTGTGAACAATGCTGCGATAAACATACATGTGCAAGTATCTTTTTTACAGAGTGACCTGAGTTCTTCCGGGTATATTCCCAGTAGGGGGATTGTGGGGTCATATGGAAAGTCAATTTTTAGAATTTTTAGGAAACGCCACACTGATTTCAACAGAGGCTGAACTAGTTTGCATTCCCACCAATAGTGTAGAAGTGTTCCCTTTTTGCCACATCCTCTCCAGCATCTGTTATTTTTGAGTTATTGATGATGGCCATTCTGACTGGAGTTAGGGTACAAGAATAGGCATATAGACCAATGGAATAGAATTGAGATTCCAGAAGCAAAACCTCAATTTCCTAACCAACTCATCTTCGACAAAGCCTCCACCACCCACTACTGGGGAGAGGAGAACCTATTCAGTAAATGGTGCTGGGAAAACTGACTGACCACATGCAGAAGATTAAAACAGGACCCCTACCTATCCCCATACACAGAAATTAACTATAAATTGATCATAGACCTAAATGTAAAATCTCTAACTGTAAGAACCTTAGAAAATGCAAGAGACACTCTTATGGAAGTTGGAACTGGCAAACAATAGGTTCTCCTCTCCCCAGTAGTGCGTGGTGGAGGTTTTGTCAAAGATGAGTTGGTTGAGAAATTGAGGTTTTGCTTCTGGAATCTCAATTCTATTCCACTGGTCTATATGCCTGTTCTTGTACCCTAACTCCAGTCAGAATGGCCATCATCAATAACTCAAAAAATAACAGATGCTGGAGAGGATGTGGCAAAAAGGGAACACTTCTACACTATTGGTGGGAGTGCAAACTAGTTCAGCTGATCAAAACCCAAAGTGCCCAGGCCATAAGAGATAAGATAGACAAGTGGGACCTCATTAAACTGACAAGCTTCTGCAAAGCCAAAGAAACCATCGAGAGAGCAGGGAGACAGCCCACAGACGGGGAAAAAATATTTGCCAACTCCATGTCTGACAAAGGCCTAACATCAAGGATGTACAAGGAACTCAAACGTGCTGAAAAGAAAAAAACAAACAGCCCTATTACAAAGTGGGCTAGAGATATGAATAGACACTTCTCAAAAGAAAACATAAGAACAGCCAACAGATATATGAAAAAATATTCAGCCTCACTAGTCATCAAGGAGATGCATATTAAAACTACACCGAGATGCTACTTTTTCCCCATTTTAAATTTGAAGATTCAAATTTCTCTTTCCTCCCATTTTATGTTTTGCTGCTTCATTTAACTTGAGGGAGTTTTATTTTTAAGCAGTTTTACTAAGATATAATTTATATGCCATAAGTTTATCCATTTCAGTTGCCCAATTCAATGAATTTTAGTATATTTACAGAGTTGTGCCACTATCATCACTATATGATTTTAGAATAATTCCATTACTCAAAAAAAGCCCCCAAACCCTTGTACCTAATTATAGTTATTTGCCATTTCTACTCCCAGTCTCAGGCAACCACTAATCTACTTAATCTCTCTTATTTTCTGCTTTTTTGGATATTTTATATGAATGGAATTATAACATATTTGTTCTTTTGTGTCTGTGTTTCACTTAGCATTATGCTTTGGGGAGTTCATCCATGTTGTAATATCTATCAGTACTTCTTTCCTTTTTTATTGTTGATAGTATTTCATTGTATGAATATGACACATTTTGTTTAACTTTTTGCTAATTGATGGACTTTTTTGCTTATTGTAATAAATTTTTCCATGAATATTTTTGTGCATGTTTTTGTGTGGACATGTTTTTATTTATTTTGAGTAGATTCTTAAGAGTGAAATTGTTGAATGCTATGATAAGTTTACGTTTAATCTTTTAAGAAAGTGCCAAAATGTTTTCCAAATTAACTGCATCATCTTACATTCTTACCAGAAGTATATGAGGCCTTTAGTTTCTCTTCATCCTTGTCAGCACTTGTTATCAACGTCTATCTTTTTTATTGTATCCATTTCAGTGGGTGTGATTCTATTTTATTGTAGTTTTGATTTTCGTTTCCGTAATGACTAATGATATTGAGCATTTTTCATGTACATATTGGTGGTTTGCATATTCTATGGGTAAATGATAATTCTAATACTTTGAACATTTTAAAATTGACTTATATGTCTTTTTATTATTGTATTATAAGAGTTCTATATATATTCCATATACAAGTCCTTTATCAGATGCATAATGTGAGTTCTGTAGGTTGTCTTTTTGCTCTCTTGATAGTGTCTTTCAAAGTTCAAAAATTGTAAATTTTGACAAAAATCGATTTTTTATTGCTGTGCTTTCAGAGTTTATCTACTTTGTTTGACATGTGGGTCAGATTAATTTATGGAAACTCTGTTATGTTTATGTCTATGTAGCAAGCGAAGGTCTCTATCACCTTTATTGCAAGGTGGTTGGGCTTTTCTCCCTGAAGCTTCAGTTGATCTACTGTGGATTTCCTGAAATTGCAGCAGTGAATTAGAAATTACTTTCAGCTTTGGGGGTTCCCTGCCTCTACAAACCTCTCCTTTTCCCTCTTATTATCTTGTCCTTACCCCTGAAGTAGTTAGCAACTCCTGTCCTGAGAGATTTAGAGCATATCATTGCCCATTTCCTGAGGGATTCTGGGGTATCATGACAGTTATGTTCAAAGATAAGCCCTGAGCTGGTATTGTTAAAAATGAACTATTCCAAACCTGTTTTCTTTGACTTTTTTCAGGTCTCCAGAACCCAACGCAGCAGAATTAAGTTATAAAATGGCATTGTCTAGGTAGGAGTCAGAAGACATGGGTTCTAGTCTTGAGTCAGCATCTTACTTTCTTTCTGACTTTGACCAAATTACTTAACCTTACTGTATTAATTTTCTCCTTCAGAATATGAGATTTTGCATGTCTACTGTTTCTCCTTTAGAGCAGTAGTTCTCAGTGGGGTGTGATTTCTCCTGCTTCTCCCCACTCCCACTACCTAGGACATTTGCAATGTCTAGATGCATTTTAGGTTGCTACAACAGCAGGAGCACTAATACACATAGTGGTAGAGTGGTAGGGATATTACTAAATTGCTAAGCATCCTTCAATGCACAGGACAGCTTTCAACAACAAAAAATTTTCTGGTCCCAGATGTCAACAGTGCTCAGCTTGAGAAACCTTACTTTAGAATATAATTTTTATTAATATTTTGTTAGTAAATTTCCCCCTCTTGTTTTATTCAAGAACTTCCTTTCTTCCAAAGCTCAGTTCCATAGTGGTACCATTTTTGCCCATCCTAATTCATAATAATTATTTTTCTCCATTTCTGAATTTCTATGACACTTATTACTATTTTATTAAGTAGAGTGCAATAAAAACAAAAATACAACTGTAGACAATTTGGCTTTTTTAAAAATAAGAAGTATATATTCATAGTTGAATTAATTAAATATTATAATTTCTAAGATTTTTATTTATGTCATCAAAGTAATTCTGAGCATTATGAATATTATTTCTCTCAGTTGGTCTCCCTGAGATACCTTCATCCCCATTACTCACATCTAATAGTAATGTGGAGGCCAAGAATTTTGTCAATACACATGTTAGGATCATTTGAGGATCTTTCCCAGGCCCGGTTCATTTCAGACACTTCATCAGGGGCCCAATCCAGCAAAGAAAGTCTCAGATGGTTCCAACCACGGGAATCAAGAACCTGCCAGGATCACCTAGAAATAGGTCAGCCAAATAAATGAAGGCAAGGCCGGGGCAGAGATTCTGTGGCAGAGTCACTTTGTGGTATATACAGGACATTTATTGTCTAAAATAAATGTTCTTACATTTTCCTTCTGTGTATCGCTCTGTTTCAACATCTCTCTATTTATCCACCATATCTTGTGGCTAATGAATTATTATCTTTGCCAAAGTGTGAGGCAGCTTAAGAAATGCAATCTAAAGCCTATCTTTGGAGTCATTTATGAAAACATTAAACAGCACCAGGTGCAGGACTGACCCCCTTGAGGACCACCACTCAATATGCCCCCAAGGCTGACATTTAACCATCGATGACTGCTGAGTAGAACCCTCTGACCAATATTGCATCAATCAATAGTGTTCTTCCAAGTCCACGTCCCCAGAATCACTTCCTCTCTTTAGGGCTGACCACACTTAATTCTCCTTAGTTGTTTGACTCAGATAGGATAACTAAAATTTAAAAATGACTGCAAATAGCTTACGAAGGATACTTATATAAGACTTAGTGTACATGACTTATAAAGAGTACAGATTCAGTTGATAAGCATCAGTTGATTAACAAACAAAATGTGATAACTTTTCAGTTTTCATTTTACTTTAACAGGTTACTGAAAGAATATCTGTCCTCTTCCTTTTGAGGAATCTTCTTTCCTAACTGTCTTCACTGAGCCTTAATTTGACCATATGGACTCTCCCCACCCACCCGCCCCGTGTGTGTGTATGTGTATGTGTATGTGTGTGTGAGTGTGTGTGTGTGAGTGTGTGTGTGTGAGTGTGTGCACAAAAAGGGACAAATCTGTTCCTTTTTGGTTTTTGTTTTTTGTTTTTTGTTTTTTTTGAGTTGAAGTCTCACTCTGTCGCCCAGACTGGAGTGCAGTGGGCGCTCCTGGCCACCGCAGCCTCGACCCGCTGGGCTCTGGCTATCCTTCCTCCTCAGCCTTCCAAGTAGCTGGAACTACAGGCGTGCGCTACCATGCCCGGCTGATTTTTTGATTTATTGTTGAGATGAGGTCTCGCCAAGTTGCCCAGGTGGGTCTCGAACCCGCGGGCTCAGGCAATCCACTCACCTCAGCCTCCCAAAGGCGCGGGATTACAGGCTGAGCCACCGAGCCCAGCTAAATCTGCTCCTTTAGCATTGGATTTTACACTATATTCTCTCTGTGCAATATACACCACTCAATTTTGTAATTTTGCCAAATAAACCCAAATTCTATTTTATTCACTTATTTAAATTTGATAAAAATTTAAACAAATCAGATAGATGTTTTTATCAATAGACTTTATTTTTAGAGCAGTTTTGAGTTTATAGAAAAGTGTGACAGAAAATACAAAAAGTCCCTACTTCCTCCCATTGCTCCCTTCCAGCTTCTCCTATTATTAACATCTTGCATTGATGTGGTACATTTGTTACAACAGATAAACCAATATGCATTTTTACTCACTAATGTCCATAGTTTACATTAATGTTCACTCTTTGTGTTGTATAGTTATATGGACTTTGCAAATACAGGAAATTCTATATCCAACATTGCAGTGTCAGAGTAGAGGCATACCTTGGACATATTGCGGGTTCAGCTCCAGACCACCATGATATAGTGAATATCTCAAAAAGAGAGTCACAAAAATTTTTGTGGTTTTCCAGTGCATATAAAAATTAAGTTTACATTGCACTGAAGTCTATTCAGTGTGAAATAATGTTATGTCTTTAAAAAGTGTATGCCTTAATTTAAAAATATTTTATTGCTAAAACATGTTAATGATCATCAGAGCCTTCAGTGAGCTGTTTCTTTTCTTTTTTTTTTTTTTTTGCTGCTGGAGGGTCCTGCTCCATGTTGATGACTGCTGACCAGTCAAGGTGGTGATTCCTAAAAGCCAAGGTGGCTGTGGAAGTTTCTTTAAATAAGACAACAGTGAAGTCGGCTGCATCGACTGACTCTTCCTTTCGTGAAGATTTCTTTGTAGCACATGATGCTGTTTGATAGCATTTTACCCACATAAAACTTCTTTCAAAATTGGAGTCATTTGTCTCAGTCCCTTCAACTGTTTTATCAACTTAGTTTATTTAATAATGCAAATCCTGTATTGTCATTTCAACAATTTTCACAGGGTCTTCCTTAGGTTAGATTCCATCTCAAGAAACCACTTTCTTTGTTCATCCATAAGAAGCCTCACCTGTTCAAGTTTTAGTCATGAGATTGCAGCAATTCCGTCACATCTTCAAGCTTCACTTCTAATTCTAGTTTTCTTTATATCCACCCCTCTGAAGTTATTTTTCTCACTGAAGTCTTGAGCCCCTTCAAGTCATCCATGAAGATCAAAAACAACTTCTTTCAAACTCCTGTTATTGTTGATATTTTAATCTCCTCCCATGAATCATGAATGTTCTTAATGGTATCTAGAATGGTTAATCCTTTCCAGAAGATTTTCAATTTACTTTGCCCAGATCTATTAGAGAAATCATTATCAATGGCAACTATAGCCTTATAAGATGTATTTCTGAAATAATAAGACTTGAAAGTCAAAGTTTCTTCTTGATCATGGGCTGCAGAATGGATGTTGTATTATCAGGCATAAAAACATAAATTTTCTTGTACATCTTCATCAGAGCTCTTGGGTAGGCAGGTGTATTGTGACTGAGCAATACTATTTTGAAAGGAATCTTTAGTTCTGAGATGAAGGTCTCAACAGTGGGCTTAAAACGTTTAATAAACTAAGCTATAAATAGATGTGCTGTCATCCAGGCTTTGTTGTTCCACTTATAGAGCACAGGCAGAGTAAACTTGGCACAATTCTTAAGTGCCCTAGGATTTCCAGCATGGAAAAATGGGAAATGAGCATCCATTTGAACTAAAAGTCACGAGTCACATTGGCTCCTAGCAAGAGAGGCAGCTTATTTTTTTTAATATTTGAAGGCAGATATTGACTTCTCTGTAGCTATGAAAGTCCTAGATGGCATCTCCTTCCAATAGAAGGCTATTTCATCAACACTGAAAATCTGTTGTTTAGTGTAGTCACCTTCATCAATGATCTTAGCTAGATCCTCTGAATTACTTGCTGTAGCTTCTGCTTTAGCACTTGCTGCTTTGCCTTGCACTTTTATGCAAAGAGATGGCATCCTTCCTTAAACCTAATGAACCAAACTCTGCTGGCTTACATCTCTTTATTCTGCAACATCTTCAGCTCGCTCAGCCTTCATTGAATTAAATAGAGTTAGGACCTTGTTCTGGAATAGGCTTTGACTTAAGGGAATATTTGGCTAGTTTGATCCTCCATCCAGACCACTCAAACTTTCTCCATATCAGCTTTTTTTTTCTTTCTATCAGTTGCATATTCACTGGTATAGTGCTTTTAACTTTTTTCAAAAACTCTTTTGCCCTCACAACCCAGCTAATATTGGATGCAAGAGGTGTATCTTGGTTCTCTATATGCTTTCCTCACTAAGTGTAGTCATTTCCAACTTTCATGTGAAATGAGAATCATGCAACTCTTTCTTTCACTTGGACACTTAGAGGCCATTGTAGTGTCTAAATTGGACTAATTTCAATATTGTTGTGTCTCAGGAGACCCGAAGAAAAAGAGAGAGGTAGGGAAACAGCAGGTAGGTGGAGCAGTCAGAACACACACAACATTTATTGATTAAGTTTGTGATCTTATATGTGCATGGTTTGTGGTGTCCCAAAACAATTGCAATTGTTTGGGGACATGCACATCAAAGATCACTGATCACAGATCATCATAACAGATACAATAATCATGAAAAGTTTGAAATAGTGTGAGAATTACTAAAATGTGACTGAGAT
>CAUYQG010184372.1:0-36791 GCA_963574415.1 Tarsius wallacei
TGCGCTACCACGCCCGGCTGATTTTTTGATTTATTGTAGAGATGAGGTCTCGCTTGCCCAGGCGGGTCTCGAACCCGCGGGCTCAGGCAATCCACTCACCGCAGCCTCCCAAAGGCGCGGGATTACAGGCTGAGCCACCGAACCCGGCTTAGAGTTTTTTTTAAAACTATATAGAGTTATGTACTGCTGTACTATATGAATCCAGACTGTTATGCTGTTTGAGTTCTTATTTATGTTCTGTATGTATAACTTTGTGTGTACTGCTTTTTACTCCTCAATTCTAGATCCACATCTTAATGGCAGTATAACACACAGTGTAGAGGTACATATTTTAATCTCAAGTATATTGTTTTTATTTGTAATCTAAGCCCTATTGACTAATTTAAAAAATAGAATTGGGACACAGGCATGTAAATTAAATGATACATGTTTAAAGAATGCTACTGAATACACTATTCTTGAAGACTTTATTCTTAAGGGTGTGAGATGAAAGTTTTGACTGGCTTGTTTTCTGGAAGACAGTTGTTCAATAACAAAATTATCTAAATTCTTTCAGAATCGTTCTTATTTTCAGTGCCAGCATCGATGGCAGAAAGTGTTAAATCCAGAATTGATAAAGGGTCCTTGGACTAAAGAAGAAGATCAGAGGGTAACATGTTCATATTCTCTATGTTTGCCGTTTAGGTGGACTAGCTTTTTTTCTTCCTAATATATTGTTGTGACATATAAAGTATATGTTTAAATCACTTTGATTTTGTTCTCTGAAGGCTGCTTGCATTAAGAGTTGAATGTTGACTGTCATGAAATGTAAGTTTTTTTTTTTTAATTAAACCAAATATAATATATAGCTCTTTCTTTCTGAGGGTTTAGTTTTCAGAAGGAAAAATACTTGCTGTAAGCTTAGTTGCCTTGTTTAGAGCTCAGTTTAACAACATTTAGGGAATAGCTTATTGCCAAAAGTTGAAATAATATTTTAAAAACAGATTTTAATTTTATTTTTACATCTGATAACTTGATATGTAAGGAGGTCATTCTTTTTTTTTTTTTTTTTTTTTTTTTGAGAGTAAAAGCAAAGAGTAGTTTATTCAGCAAAAGCGATAAGGATAGTAGTACACTCCAAAGAAAAGAGTGGAGCGGGCCCGAGCTGAAGAGTCGCTCAAGAGCCAGGAAGTCATTCTTAACTTTTCCTGTTGACATATAATGAGCCCAGAATTAGAGAAATATCAGACCATCATGTTTCTGAAGGTTTTGTGATTTAAAAATAAAAACCAAGGCCATTCTTTGTGCTATAAAAGTTGAAGAAGAAGGGAAGAGGGTCTGCACTCCACTAGGAATTGCTCTTTAGTTCATGCTGTAAGACATAAATGTTGCTAATGTAGTTGCTGAATTAGAGCATCTTTACTCCTACTCAAAGCAAATTTTAAAGTTACTTGACTAGGCTCAGTAATAATCTGATTTACTTGATGGCCAATGATAAGTTTTAAAATGTGTGTTCTCATTTAAAAATACATTTAATAAAGCCTAAAATTTTACTTTTTAAATATAGTAAATAGGTGCATATAGTGAAAGTTTTGTTGCATATTAAATTGAAATATTCTACCAATATAAAATGTTTATGAGGTGATATTTGACACAGAGCAAAACTAACGTGAATATTTGACATAGGGCAATAGGAGTAACTATTCTTGCAATTTTAGGTAAAATAAAAACAAAATGTGGGAGGGGAAATGTGTGATCTATATCCTTTCAGTTTGAGAAAGGAAGAAAGAAAGCTGACAACTTGGTAGATCCTTTCTACTTCCAAAGTGATTTTTTTGGGTTTTCTGTTGAAGTTTTTTGGTTTTTTTCCCCAAGATGGAAGAGTAGAAAATGCATAAGTCTCAACATTTTTACTGTTATTTCAAATTAATATTATGTGAAAGCAGTTTAACTTAAAGTGACTTTAATTAGCCCCTTGGATTTTAGATGATTTTGTAATCAGTTTCTGAAGTTGGCAAATGCTGGAGTATTTATTAATAAAATTTTTTTATAAATTGTAGTTGTGACTTAGATTTAATGCGTTTATTTAAAATGGTATTTTTGAATTATATGTTTTAAAATCCTTTCAAGGTAATGCTTTTTGAAGTTTGGTTTTTCTGTTTCTTAGGTTATTGAATTAGTTCAGAAATATGGACCAAAAAGATGGTCTTTAATCGCAAAACATTTAAAAGGAAGAATAGGCAAACAGTGTAGAGAAAGATGGCATAATCACCTGAATCCTGAGGTAAAGAAATCTTCCTGGACAGAAGAAGAGGACAGGATCATCTATGAAGCACATAAGCGGCTAGGAAATCGTTGGGCAGAAATTGCCAAGCTACTTCCAGGAAGGTGCTTATATAAATGTATATACATTTTTCTGTACTTAAACATGATCTGTATTACCTTACTATTAAGTATATTTGCAAGTACCCCATGACTTTGTTTATAGTTAAAATTTAGACTGCATAATACAAGCAACTTTTTGAGGCCATTTGTAATAAATTTTGGTGTAGGGATATGATATTACCTTTTTAATGAATTATTTTGTGGAAATAATGTATGCAATAAAATGATAGAATTTTAGATCATGTAAACTTTTTATTTTTTATTTTTTGAGTCGGCGTCTCACTCTGACATCCAGGCTGGAGTGCAGTGCCGTACTCACAGCTACCGGACCTGCTGGGCTCAGGTGATCCTTCTGCTTCACCCTTCCAAGTAGCTGGAACTATAGGCATATACCACCACACCTGCCTAATATTTTTATTTTTTATAGAGACAAGGTCTTACTAAGTTGCCCAGGCTGGTCTTTAATTTCTGGGCTCAGGCAGTCCTCCCTCCCTTGCCTCCCAAAGTGCTGGGATTACAGGCGTGAGTTACCACAACGGACCTTTGTGTAAACTTTTAATACACTCCTAAAACCATGTTTGCATATCAGTGGCAATCAGGCAAGCCCTCTCTGTACAAACTGTGTTGAAATGGAATCTAAGATTTTGTATTGGATTCTATGCATAAGACAAAATAATATGCTAGCTGAAATAAAGTGCTATGAAAGTGTATTAGGGAAAATTCAATTCTTGATTAGTTATGGTATGATTCAGTTCATAGGAACAGAGTATATATCTATGTGGCTAAAATACAATATTCTCTTCAGAGGCAATGAAATTCTAAGTACACCCTATACCATGCAGGTTGAACTGTTTCCTAATGGTCTTTAGTACAGCAGAGCAACAACCTTGGGGCAATGTGTACCTTACTCAGAAGATAAGATCTTACATATATTCTTAACTAATTTTATATACTTGGAAAATATGCAGAACAATCATTGCTGTCTTTGTTTTACAAATAAGTTAAGGCATTGTATTAAATTTTTTTATCCAAGTTACTAAACCTGGTCTAGGAGCTTCTGATGTTTTTAATCACTTATACATCTTCTTTCTTTCCATAGAACCTAGCTCAGTGCCTTAACATGAAGTAAGTTTTCAGTAAATATTTGTATATTTTATGAAGGATAAAATTTGCACTACAAGTAGCTGTAGGTTGAAGATGTATGTTTTTTATAAAGGGAACCTTAGGTAAAAAGGGAGACAATGAACTCTTTCTTTCCATCAATATTTTGTTCTAAAAAGTGAAAAAGAATACTGGGATTCTGTAATGTGTGGCTTGCTTTTCATGACCATGTTTGTCCCTGGCTTAAAGGCCCTTGTTATGCTACCTTTATCTTGAATGGTCTTTTTTTGTTCTTGTATGACTGGTTCATTCTAATCAAACCAAAATTACCCTAGTAGTCCACTTTTCTGATCCACTTTTATCACCTGAGTTGCACTAATATTTCTCTTGTTTATTTGCTTTTCTATTCTTTCTTCTCTTCTGCCTCACTTCCTACAAAAGGGAAGGATGCTCCCTAAGAGCAGGGACCTTCTTGTCTTATTCACTGCAGTGCCTCCAGTGCTTAGAACGGTGCTTCCACATATAGGCATACAGTTTATCTTTTGAATTTTAAAAGGTATCTAATCTCACCAGTTGTAAAAAATTTGTTTTAAGTACTTCGTACAAGTTACACAGTGTTAAAATTTGTGGAATCATTTTTTCTTCTTAAATTATGCCTTTCATTTCTTAGGACTGATAATTCTATCAAAAATCACTGGAATTCTACCATGCGAAGAAAAGTGGAGCAGGAGGGCTATTTACAAGATGGAGTAAAATCAGAACGATCTTCTAAACTTCAACACAAACCTTGTGCGACTATGGACCATTTGCAAACCCAGAATCAGTTTTACATACCTGTCCAGGCACATATTTTTAATACCTTTTTTATTTTAAAAATTTCTTTAGTTGCTATATGGGAAGATATTTGGTTTCTTAATGGGACAAGTACAATATATATTAAGGGAGAAATAGACATTTTCATTTCCAAACTGAAAAAAATACACTATAATTTTGATTGATGAGTATATTGGGAATAGACTCATTGAAATCTTACCTTTTATATGTAATTTTTACATTAAGAAATTTAGTGAGCCAGGCGCAGTGGCTCACACCTATAATCCCAGCACTTTGGGAGGCTGAGGTAAGAGGATTGCCTGAGCCTTCTGATTCGAGACCAGCCTGGGCAAGTTGGCGAGACCTCATCTCTACAACATATCAAAAAAAAAATTAGCCAGGCATGGTGGCATGTTCCTGTAGTTCCAGCTGCTTGGTAGGCTGAGGCTGAAGGATCGCCTGAGCCCAGCAGGTCAAAGCTGCGGTGGCCCTGAGCATGCCAGTGCCCTCCAGCCTGGGTGAAAGAGTGAGACTCTAACTCAAAAAAAAAAAAAAAAAAAAAGAAACTTAGTGTGTACATTTCCTAGTACTCTAATTCTTTGACTCTTCATTTACAATTCAGAGCTAATGTCATCTGTACTTTAACGTCTATTATAGTTTCCATTTAAACATTTTTGGTGTAATTACAGTATTGCTTATTTCTAAGATGTAAGTGTGTAAAATGGTTTAAAAGAGAAAACAGTAACTCAAGCCGTCATTTTGGGAGTGTGGTAATTAATTGTTCTTGGATGGTTTTTAACTTTGCTTTAACCCCTAATATCCAGTCACTTGGATGATTTTAATCTTTATTTAGATATATTCATTAGAGATTACCCAAACTCAAAATAGGGCAAGCTCTGTACTGTCCTTTACAGTGCATTTTCCTATCTGGAATACATTAGTGTAGGAGTCTTCATAAGTTTTGTTTTACATTTCCTGTCTACCTGTCTGTTATGCTATTTTTAATGATAGCAATTCTTGATTCATGTCACATCAAATATGAAGATTAAGTCAGGTCTTAGTATCTACCAAAAGACAAAATTGGGCAAGGTGTTAAAAATCTGTGCTTACTATGCCTTAGGTTTGATTTTTGACATCTTTTGGACATTATTACGTTTTTTAGGCATAATTTTAAAATAGCCACTTGAAGTAATGACATTTTGATTAAAAAATAGGAAAACGTGATGGTAGTACAGTTATCTGCTGATACTTAAAGTTTTTATAGTCTGTTTCTTTACATTTTTCTTTAGAGTCTTAGATTTCAGCAGCATAAACTGAAACATTCTGCTTCTATCTTAGAAAGGTTATCATTTAAATTTTTTTAACTCAGGTAATTTAAAAAATTATTGGGGCCAATGGAGTGTATAACAGCCTTAATCAAAATGTTGGAAAGATAAGGCTATTTCTTTCACTTTAAGAATTGTTTCTCTTTAAATAATTTTAGAAATATTTAGGTATTAATAGTTCAATTAATTTAAATTAATAAGATAATTCCAATTTTATTATAAAGTATGACTTGAAGAAAAATTAGATAGGTTTGAAATACTATCACAGATTTTCATGAAATATTTATATAGCATTATATGTATGATAGTAATGCTTTCCTTTTTAGATCCCCGGATATCAGTATGTGTCACCTGAAGGCAATTGTATAGAACATGTTCAGGCTTCTTCTGCCTTTATTCAGGTAACTTTTATTTATAACAAAAAAAAACAAAGGAAATGTATTCAAGCATATTTTTAAAAGTCTAATGTTGTCTGTTTCCTCATCTATTAAACTAGGATAAAAATAATACTATTGGTTGGACATGGTAGCTTAAACCTGTAATCCCAACACTTTGGGAGGCCAAGGCAGGAGGATCACTTGAGCCCAAGAGTTCAAGACCAGCCTGGGCAACATAGTGAGACTTCGCCTCTACAAAAAAATTTTTAAAAATTAGCTGGATGTGGTGGCTTGTGCCTGTAGTCCCAGCTACTCAGGCGGGTGAGGCAGAAGGACCTGAGCCTAGGAGGTCAAGGCTCAGTGAACCATGATCGTGCCGCTGACTCCAGTTTGGGCAATGGAGTGAGACCCTAACTCAAAACAAAGAAACAAAAACAATTTGTCCTATTTACCTTGAGTATTATAACATTAAAAGAGAAAGTTTATAAGTAGGTTTGCGAACTATAAATTGAACAAATGTAGGATGATTGACAGCAC
This sequence comes from Tarsius wallacei, assembly GCA_963574415.1. Lineage (NCBI taxonomy): Eukaryota > Metazoa > Chordata > Mammalia > Primates > Tarsiidae > Tarsius > Tarsius wallacei. The sequence goes on from CAUYQG010184372.1 coordinate 6,518, forward strand.
CAGTTCCATTCTTCTACCTTAAAGCATTCATGTTGTAAATGGACATATTTTTGCTAAGTTGGGTAGAATATATGTATTAAGATTTTAAAAATCTAAAATATTCCAGACATACATTTTTCAACTGATATGGATGATATACCATGTTTCATAATGATATACATTTTCCCCCATCTTTTCTGCTAAATTAAAAATATTTACTAGCACCTCTTTAAGATACCAGAGGGATTGTGATATTGAGTATTTAGGATTTAGTAGCATTAAACTTTAAATTTTTTTTTTTTTTTTTTGAGTCAGAGTCTCATTCTGTCATCCAGGCTGAAGTGCAGTGGCATGCTCACGGTCACTGCAGCCTTGACCTGCTGGGCTCAGGCGATCCTTCTACCTCAACCTGCCCAGTAGCTGATACTACAGGTACATGCCAGCATGTCCTGCTAATTTTTTGATTTATTGTAGAGACAAAGTCTCACCAAGTTGCCCAGGCTGGTTTTGAACCCCTCAGGCAATCCTCTCACCTCAGCCTCCCAAAGTGCTGGAATTGCAGACTTGAGCCATCACACCCAGCAGTAGCCTTAAGCTTTATTAGAGACAATATAATTCATGTTGCGTAGAAGAAAATACAAATTAGAACACTAATAATTAAAGCAACTATGTAAGTAACCTGTTTTTCTTTTTTATTTAACTTATTTTAGCAACCTTTTGTTGATGATGATCCTGATAAGGAAAAGAAAATAAAGGAACTTGAGTTGCTTCTTATGTCAGCTGAGAATGAAGTTAGAAGAAAGCGAGTGCCATCGGTAAAAAATAAGCTTAAGTGTTCACTTTTATTGTTAGAATCCTTTATCAACTGGGAAGCATATTCAGTATGACTTTAGATTTTGATATGGAGTAAAAATAGCTTTTTAAATTTCCAACTTTAAGGTTGCCTGATTTTGATATGCATTTCTTTGAGCATATTTTATAATGTTCTGTATTAGGATGCTTCTTGAGTCATAAATATCAAGCAGACTTAAGGTAAAGTCTTAGATACATATATTTATGAAAATCATGTGTGGTTTAGAATAGGCTTTGGTTTTATTTTAGACATTCCATATAATGATGGCCTTAATAGAAAAAATAAAGTATGAAAAATAAAGAATATAATGGCTATAGAGAGATATGTGACCTCCAAAATTACTTTTATAGTCTTTGAAAATTTTTTCCTGTTTACTATATTTAGAATATGAATTCAATAAATTGGAAGAAGTAATAACATTAAAAATAAGTGGAAACAGGCACATTTAGATTTTATGCTCCCTTAACAACTCTTCCAGAAGAAGAAATTTTACATGGATGTTGGGTTTTATTTACCAGGTGTGAAAACTATTGTCTGACATTTGATTAATGAGAATAACTAGTTGTATTAAATTAGGATAAATGGTAATCATTCTAGCAGAATTAAGCAGACTGTGCTAGATGGATTAAAAGAAAAAAGACATAAGTTTATTAAATTTTTTAGGTTTTAACATTTAACTTTTTTTTTGTTGTTTTTTTTTGGGTTTTTTTGTGTTTTTTTTTTTTGAGTTGGAGTCTCACTCTGTCGCCCAGACTGGAGTGCAGTGGCCGCTTCCGGCCACCGCAGCCTCGACCTGCTGTGCTCAGGCGATCCTTCCGCCTCAGCCTTCCAAGTAGCTGGAACTACAGGCGCACGCTACCACTAACTTTTTAAATTGACAAATAATTGTGCACATTCATGGGTACATAGTGATGTTTCAATACATGTAATGTATTGATCGGATAAGGGTGGTTAGCATATTTATCATCTCAAAGATTTATCATTTCTTTGTGTTGGGAGCATTCACGATCCTCCTTCTATGCTATTTTAAACTACCTATTATTGTTAACTATAGTCATACAGTGGTATAGAACACTAGAACTTATTTCTCCTATCTAACTATAATTTGTATCCAGTACCAAATCTTTCCTTATCCCTCCTCTCTTCCTATTTTTATTTTAAATGACAATTTTAAAGTTTAAAATAATACCTTGAGCCTTTTTATGTTTGGAGAGGTTTTTTTTCTGGTTAGGGGCTGAATGAGGGGACAATACATTGAGAGTGACTGGGAACTCAGACAAAATTACTGAGATAGAATAACCTGAAATCTTGAAATAGTATTATGTGGCAATTGGTGATGTCCTTATACTATTTAAGAAAATGTTAATAACAACGATATTTGTTCATTGTAAAAGGCAAGACATATACCATAGGACATAAACCATGAACAAATAGGAAGACCTGAAGTGTACTTATCTTAAAGTTAAGCTTGGTTTTGATAAGAAGCTACAAATAATTATAGTTAGTGAGTGAACATTTTTAGATGATAATGTAATGCTTAAACAATGTTGTGCTTTTTTGATAATATCTTATCCTTTTTTAATAGGAAAAATATAACTAGTTAAAATAATTCACATTTTGCATTAAAAATGGGGGGGTTGCTAATTTATTTTTAGAACTTTCTATCTAAAATCTGCTCTCATAAAGATCTGGTTGAATAAGGATATTCTGAATTCCAGAGGGAAGTTGCTACAGCCAATAGAATAGACTCCATATATGCTTCTTGTAAGAGTATGTTGACTGCAAACAGAAACAGTTTGACTTTTTCATTTCCAATTTGGATGCCCTTTATTTTTTCTTTTTCCTAATTTCTCTGGCTAGGATTTCTAGTACTCTGCTGAATAAAAGCAATGAAAATGATCATCCTTGGGTTGTCTGAACTCTTGGAGGAAAAGCCTTCAACTTTTCCTTGCTCAGTATGATGTTGGTTGTGGGTTTGTCATATATGGCTTTATTGTGGTTGAGGAATGTTTCTTCTATAGCTAACTTTTTGAGAGTTTTTATCTGAAGGGATACTGAATTTTATCAAATGATTTTTCTGTGACTATAGAGATGATTGTATGGTTTTTGTTCTTCATTCTGTTAATGTGTGATATATCACATTTGTTCGTTTGTGTATGTTGGGCCACCCTTGCATCCCTGGGATAAATTCTACCTGGTCATGGTTAATGGTGTTTTTAATGCAATGCTTGATTCAGTTTGCTAGTATTTTGTTGAGGATTTGTGCATCTGTGATCATCAGGGATATTATCGGCCTATAATTTTCTTTTTTGTTGTTATGTTCTTGTCTGGTTTTGGCATCAAGTAATGTTGGTTTTATAGAATGAGTTCTCTTTTCTTCAATCTCCTGGAAGAATTTGAGAAGAATTGTTTGTTCTTCTTTAAATGTTTGGCAGAATTCTGCAATGAAGCCATTGGGTCTTGGGTTTTTCTTTGGTGGGAGACTTTTTATTACAGATCCAATTTTGTTACTCGTAATTGGTGGTTCATGTTTTCTCTTTCTTCTTGGTTCAATCTTTGTAGATTGTATGTGTGTCCAGGAATTTATCCATTTCTGCCAGGTTTTCTAATTTGTTGATGTATAGTTGTTCAAAACAGCCTCTAATGATCCTTTGTATTTCTGTGGTATCAGTGTAATGCCTCTTTTTTGTTTCTGATTTTATTTATTTGAGTCTTTTATCTTTTTTTCTTGGTTAGTCTGGCTAATGGCTTTTCAGTTTTACCTTTTAAAAAAACAACTTTTCATTTCATTGGCTGTATTGTTTTGGTCTCCGTTTTGTTTATTTGTGCTTTGATCTTTATTTTTTTTTCTTCTGCTAGCTTTGGGTTTGATTTGTTCTTGTTTTTCTAGTTCCTTGAGCTGCATCTTTAGGTTGTTTATTTGAAATCTTTCTGCTTTTTGGGGGTTGGGTATTTATTACTGTAAATTTGTCTCTTGACACTTCTTTTGCTGTATCCTATAGGTTTTGGTATGTTAAGTTTCTATTTTCATTTGTTTCAAGAAATTTTGAAATTTCCTTCTTGATTGACCCATTGGTCATTCAGGAGCATGTTGTTTAATTTCTATGTATTTCCATATATTTGTACAGTTTCAAAAGTTTCTCTTGTTATTGTTTTCTAGTTTTCTTTCATTGTGGTCAGAAAATATAAACAATATGACTGTAATTATTTTAAATTTGTTGAGACTTGCTTTGTGGTCTAATGTGATCTGTCCTGAAGAATGTAGTGATGAAAAGAATGTGTATTCTGCAGATGTTGGACAAGATGTTCTGTAAATGTCTGTTAGGTTCATTTGATCTAAAATGTACTTTAAAGGCAGTGTTTCTTCATTGATTTTCTGTCTAGTTGAACTATCCATTGCTGAGAGTGGGGTGTTGAAATCTCCAACTATTTTGTATTGGAGTCTGTTATTCCCATCAAATCTAATGATATTTGCCTGATATACTTGGGTGGTCCAATGCTGGGTTCATATGTATTTACAATTGTTATATTTTCTTTCTGAACTGATCTCTTTATCATTATATAATGATCATCTTTGTCTCTTTTTATAGTTTTTGCCTTAAAAATCTGCTTTATCTGATATAAGTATAGCTACTCCTGCTTGCTTTTAGTTTCTGTTTGCATGGAATACCTTTTCCATCCCTTTATTTTCAGTCTATATGTGTCTTTACAAGTGAAGTGAATTTCTTATAGGCAGCAGATAGTTGGGTCTTTTTTTTTTTTTAATTCGCTTAGCAGTCTGTGTCTTTAAAGTGGAGAATTTAATCTGTTTACATTCAAGTTTATTAATGATAGATAAGGACTTACTCTTGTCATTTTGTTAATTGTTTTCTGGTTGTTATGTATGTATGTTTTCCTTTGTTCCTTTTTTATTGTTTATTGCAGTTTGATGGTTTTCTGTAGTGCTAAGGTTTGATTCTTTTCTTTCTCTTTTGTACATCTGCTTTATAGTTTTGCATGTTTTCATGATAGTGATCATTTTTGCATTTTTGCTTCTATATTTAAGACTCCCTTGCACATTTCTTGTAAGTCTGGTCTAGTGGTGATGAATTCCCTCAGTTTTTGCTTGTCCAGGAAAGACTATTTCTCCTTCATTTCTAAGGATAACTTTGCTGAATATAGTATTCTTGGCTGGCAATTTTTTTTTCTTACAACACTTTGATTATATCATTTAATTATTTCCTGGCCTTTAGGATTTCTGTGGAGAAATCTGCTATTAGTCTAATGAGAATTTCCTTATATGTGGCTTGGTGCTCTTCTCTTGCTATTTTTAGAATTTTCTCTTTGTTTTTGACAATTTGTAAGTCACAAAGTTTTATGGGAGCACATAGGAGAGGTGCCTGGTTTAGATTCGGGGAGTCAGGGAATGGTTCCTGGAAAAACTCCTAATTGAGCTTAGTCTTGAAAGACAGATGATGATTATTTATTAACAAAATAAATGAATTAGGATATTATTATAAATGGAATAGATAAAAGTGTATAGTCAGATGACCTGTGTCTTAAATGAATAATAGGAGTTTCCCTGGTCAGTAGGCTAGAGAGAATTCAAGACAAAAGGGAGTAACTGCATGAGCAAAAACTCTCCAGGGTAAAAAGAGTTTAATTCACTGGGGAATTGTAAGTACTATAACTGGGCTTGTGAGTGGAAATGTTGAGAGATGAAGTTTGAAAGGAAGAGCGAAGCCAGGTTCTAGAAGTTTGGACTTTATGTTGTATATAAATATTTGTTTTATCTCACTATGATCTTATAGACAAAAAATTTTAATTAGAAAAAATAAATATAGTAAGATATGAAATTTAATGAAAAGAAATTTTATACCAGTTTTGAGGAAAGACAATATAATATTTGCTACCTTTAGCCAAAATGACATGAAGTGCATTGTTCTAGAGTAAACGTTTCATTTGAAATCTGAATTTATGCCTACATTAAGAATGATAAATAATATTAAAATTTCTTTTGTACTTTTAGCAGCCTGGAAGTTTTTCTAGCTGGTCTGGTAGTTTCTTCATGGATGATAGTATGACTAATACTCTAAATAGCCTCAATGAGCACACTAGTGAATTTTACAGTATGGATGAAAATCAGCCTGTGTCTGCTCAGCAGAATTCACCCACAAAATTCCTGGCTGTGGAGGCAAATGCTGTGCTGTCCTCTCTGCAGACCATTCCAGAATTCGCAGAGACTCTAGAACTTATTGAATCTGTAAGTTAAAAATTGTGAGATTATAAAAAGTTCAATTTTACATGGTTTCATGCTCAGAAACTTAGTTTAATGGAAATTGGCCAGTTTTATGTTAAGCGTTCCTTTGTACTCCTTGCTTAATTTTGTTTTGATATTTTGCAGTGGCTTCTAGAGGGGAAAAAATTTAAATTTTTCTGAAGTATGTACTTCGTATATAATTTTTTAAATTAAAATTTTAATTCATTTTTATTATATAAGTTGTACAGGTACATTAGAGAAAGCTGGAAACTAGAGAAAACTGCAAAGAAAATGAAAATCTTTTATAAACCAAGAGTCAATAATTTGGTGTGTCTTTTTCAGTATGTGTTCTGAAGACTCATATATGTACAGTATATATTTTTAAGCCTAAATATATATTTATGTGTTATGTGTGTGAATATTTTTGTATTCCACTTACATCATTACCATATTTCTGTTTTCTTAATTGTTTTTTACACTTGAAATTTAGTGACTTTATAGTATTGTATCAGATGAATGTAAGAAAATTTTACCCAATGTACAATTTTTTTTTTTTTTTGAGTTGGAGTCTCACTCTGTTGCCCAGACTGGAGTGCAGTGGCCGCTCCCAGCCACCGCAGCCTCGACCTGCTGGGCTCTGGTGATCCTTCCGCCTCAGCCTTCCAAGTAGCTGGAACTACAAGCGCGCGCTACTGGCTAGTTTTTTGATTTTATTGTAGAGATGAGGTCTTGCCAAATTGCCCAGGCGGGTCTTGAACTCGTGGGCTCAGGCAATCCACTCACCTCAGCCTCCCAAAGCATGGGATTACAGGCTGAGCCACCGAGCCCAGCCAATGTACTATTATTATTGGGCATTTAGGTTGTGCCTAGTTGTTCAGTATTATAATAACTGAATATACTTATATAAAGCTTTGTGCAAAATAATGATTATGTCCTTAGGCTAAATTGAATTTCTGGGTCAAAGTGTATCACCGTTTTTTACATGTTTCATACACAGTACCAGATGATTATACAGAATTTAATAATGTTTTCCTGATATGAAGGAGAATGTGTAGTCTCATGGTGAGACTTTTTGACAACAAATTAAAACAATTTGTTCTTATTTAAAATATTTTGACGTAAGCTTTAGCTACTGAATTAGGTGAACTATTATATGTTTTAGAATCTTCCAAATTGGTGTTGTAGGACAACCATAACCTATTCCTTTCAAATGGTCTTGCCTAGGATGTCTGAGGAAAGCCTGCTTCTACTGATAAAAATGAGTTGTTAATTACTCTGGATATTATCATCCTGTGTTCAAGATCAGATTTAACTAGACTATAGCATTAACTTTATTAAGAATTTCATTTATTGCAGGATCCTGTAGCATGGAGTGATGTTACCAGTTTTGATCTTTCTGACGCTGCTGCTTCTCCTATCAAGTCCACCCCAGTTAAACTAATGAGAATTCAACACAATGAAGGAGCCATGGAATGCCAATTTAATGTCAGTCTTGTACTTGAAGGGAAAAAAAACAGTTGTAATGGTGGAGACAATGAGTCTGTTCCTTTAACATCCCCAAATGTGGCCAAGTTTAGCACTCCACCCATCATCCTCAGAAAGAAGAGAAGAATGCGAGTAGGTCAGTCTCCAGGCAATGAACTTGGTGATGGCTCACTGAATGATGGTAATACAGTACTAAAACATACACCGGTGAAAACACTACCATTTTCTCCTTCACAGGTACTAGTATTGTTTTTTTGTTTTCAAATGTTGATGAGCTAGATTAAATTAGAACTTTAATTAGATCTTTACTAACGGTTGCTTTGATAACACATAAGAATAGATAATATATTTAAATGTATACATGAGAATGCTAAACTCTAATAGATTAGAAGGTATCTCTCACAAAGTTTAGTAGCTGCATTACAGAGTCCTACAATTCTTAGAGCTAAAAGGGACATTTTCTTTATCTTGTAGTCCCACATCTTTATAGAACTCATCAGAAAACAGGCCCAGAAAGGTAAGATGACTTGCCCAAAGTTATCTAATGCAAGGCTGAGACTGAGATCCAGTTTCCTGACTGACTGTTAAACAGATATATCTGTTAAGGTATAAAGAGATCTCACCTATTTAAGAGTAATTTAGATTTTAGTTTGCCTGTTAAATTTTTCTTCTTAATGCTCTTTGGAGAAAACTTAGACAGTTGCCTACTATAAGAATTTCATGTGTCAGGAGATTTTCTAGGGATATCTAGAACTACCTGCTTCTCCTCTAGTAATTCCTTTAAGCAGCAGGTGTTTGTGTTAGGACAGTTTCTTACTGAACCTTTGCTATGTTCCAGGCTATGTGCTCAACATTTTTCTTATGGCATCTCAGTTGATCCTCCTTCAAGAAACCTCAGGAGTTAGGTGGGATGAAATTCTGAAGCTGAGCAACTTGTTTAGTCACAGCTAGTAAGGGATGGAGCTGGTGTTTGTTGCAATTGTTTGACAGAGATTTAAAAGGTTTAATGGGGGAAAAAGGGAATTTCATGGTCAAATAAACATGGAGAATGCTGGGATATTGTTGGTAGTATGCTTTGAGGCTTGGAAGATGAGGATCTGGCAGTACACAGAAAATTGTGTACCCTGTGCTTCCGGGGATACCATTTATATAGACTGCAATGTGACTAGTGCTGCCCTTCACCCCCACCTTAGCCTTCATTACTGGAGAATGTAAAACAGGCTTGAGAACACTTTAGCTATTTTCCATTCGGGAGCTTGCACACTAGCAATTTTTGTTGAGGTGTGAATCAAGTGGAAGTGACTGGAAGGTGTTTATATCCCATGGCAGAGTGTTGGATTTTATTCTGTAAAAGGATGTTTGATTGCTAATCTGAGGGTAAAGTAAATTCAAGTATTAGGAGCCAGAAGTGTCAGAACTAGACTTTTTCATTCTTAGTTATAAGTAGCCTGGAAGAAATTTCTACTATTTCATATCACTGTTTCTAATCTGTAGACTACAAAAATAAATTAGTATTTCACAGTTGTTTGTTAAGAGGGGACCCAAAAAATCTAGAATTATTTTTTGGAGGGCAGGCCCCTTATAGTACAGGCTTCCCCCACTAGGTATACTTCAGCATTAGTATACCAGCTAGCATTGTGAAAGGCTGCATTTGGCCTCAGTGAATTTTGTGGGGGCAAGACTCTTTCAGTGTGTTTGCCCATTTCACAACGGGCATTTTTTGACCAAAAACAGCACAATGCCTGTGCCTCACCCTCCCTATTTACCTGATCTTGCCCCAAGCAACTTTTTTTTTTGTTTCCCTGGACAAAAAAAGTCCTCTGTATTCCCTCTGCACTTAAGTCATTCTACCATAAAGATACCTGCACACATATGTTTGTTGCAGCTCTATTCACAACAGCAAAAACGTAGAACCAACCATGCTGCCCATCGAAGCTGGACTGGTTTAAAAAATGTACATATATAAAATGGAATATTATACAACCATAAAGAAGGACAAACATAGGACTTTGCAGCAACTTGGATGGATTTAGAGTCTATCATATTCAGTGATCTATCACAGAAACAAAGAACAGAGTTCCATATGTTCTCACTCATAAGCAGACCTTGAACAATTATCATAATACTATAAGAAAGGGATTGGCAGTTGAAGGAAACTGCCAGGGGAGGGAGAGCCACACCTTATCAACAAGGGTACCTGCATAGTGAACAATTGTATACCTAACCCTGAACTGTACCCCCCCATATCTTTAAAATAAAAAAAGGAAAAAAAATCCTCAAAGGGAAATATTTTGCCAATGTGGAAGAGGTGAAACAAAAAATGACAGAAGCACTAGAAGGCATCAAAATTGATGAATTCACAAACTGTTTTGAGCAGTGGAAAAAGTGTTTTGATAGGTCTATTGCACCAAACGGAGAGTTCTTTGAAGGACACTGAAGTTTAAAAATGTAAGAATAAATACACAATTCTTAATAAGTAAATTGTGGGGTTTTTTGGGTCCCCCTCATATATAATTCAGAACTCTGTTGATATCTGTTTTGGCTGCTCAGAGGTTCTGTTCTGGATAGGCAAATTTGCCAGACAGCTGTATTTCTTATCAGCAAAGCATTATTATTATGCTCAATTCAAAGTTCTCTCGTAGAAAAAGCCACTTAAGATCATTTATTAATAAGAGCTAAAAAACTTATTTTTTTCAGTTACATTGTTGTATAAGATGGTTACGTTTAACACAGCAACTATTTATGGTTTCTATAGATCCATATTTGATAATATATTGTTTTCTAAAATGTTAGTATTATCTTTTGAAAGTTTTGAATAGACTATTAAACGATTATTTCTTGAATGCCTATATGTTAAACACTATTCTAAGAGCTGGGGGAGGCAGCAATGAGCAAAACAGGCAAAAATTCCTACTCACAAGAATTCCTGCCCTCACAAAACTTAATTTCCATAAAGCAGAGGTTGAATGTAATTATTGATAATCTTTTCCTAAGAGTAATGTGGAAGTAATTTGAAAATTTTATCAGTTTAATATTTTATAGGAATTCTGGTGTTCTGAAAATTGCCTTTATACTCTCTTTTATTTTTAGTTTTTCAACACCTGCCCTGGAAATGAACAACTTAATATAGAAAATCCTTCATTTACATCAACTCCTATTTGTGGGCAAAAAGTTCTCATTACAACTCCTCTTCATAAGGAAACAACTCCCAAAGAACAAAAGGAAAATGTAGGGTAAGTAGGGATTAATTAATTGTGTTAGAGAAAATGGAGAGCACAGTGTCAAGAGTAGATTAGCTTTTTGTCCATATAAATGGCACGTATCATAATGTTTATTTATACAGAACTTAGAATTTATAAAAACATCATAACCTTATGTTTTGTTCCCAGGACAGTGAAAACCAGCTTAAATCTAGTATCAAACTTTGATTTCATTCAAAACAACATTGATAGTACTTTTTTCTACATTCGTTCTTTTTTGCTACTTTAAGATGATTGATTGAAATAAGAATTACTGCAAACAGGCAGACTTTCAAATAGTTCTAGAATGTTTACGTGAATAAAGCATGGGTATATGCAAGAAAACTTAGTGTATAATTTTTATCATGGCTTTGCCTTCCTTAACTCATGAAATCAAATTGTGACTATAATACAAACATCTAAATGATTGTATAGGTTTAGAACACCTACTATTAGAAGATCTATATTGGGTACCACACCAAGAACTCCTACTCCTTTTAAGAATGCACTTGCTGCTCAGGAGAAAAAATATGGACCTCTGAAAATGGCGGTATGTATATTCCTTTTATTTTTAAGAATTTTTTAGTAAAGCACAATTGTGATTTTTATCACTTTATTTTTAACATTTAAAAAAAGGTGTTCACTGAAACTGATACAAAGTTTTATCTTTTGATTTATAAGTTTGAATTTGCATTAATCTTTTTTCTTGACTTATAAATAAACTTTTGCTTGGCTTGTTTTGCATTCTAGATAACATCTAAAGAAAGCAAATCAGGTGTCAGTAGAACCTTTAATCAGGTGTCAGTGGAACCTTTAATACTAAAACCACATTTTAGTAGTTGCAGTAGTGGTTATGTACAGTGAAATAAAATAATTTTAATATTTTGATATACTGAAGCACTATAATAATATTTAGGAAACTGATGAGAGTACCTCTCTGAGGCTCAATTTCATCTTCCATGCAAAGGAGATCATAAGAGATACCTCAAATTGTTATTGTGAAGCTGAAAGAGATAATAGAATTAAAGAAGCTTGTCCTGAGTTTCAAGTAGTATGTGCTTGGTTGCTACTGTTATTCTTTTTTTTTTTTTTTTGAGTTGGAGTCTCACTCTGTCACCCAGACTGGAGTGCAGTGGCCACTCCCAGCCACCGCAGCCTCGACCTGCTGGGCTCCGGCGATCCTCCCGCCTCAGCCTTCCGAGTAGCCGGAACTACAGGCGCACGCTACCACGCCCGGCTAATTTTTTGATTTATTGTAGAGATGAGGTCTCACCAAGTTGCCCAGGCGGGTCTCGAACCCGCGGGCCCAGGCAATTCACTCACCTCAGCCTCCCAAGGCGCGGGATTACAGGCTGAGCCACCGAGCCCGGCTGCTACTGTTATTCTAAGGGTAGTAGTGGCAGTAGTATTTCACAAATGAATAGAGCTGAGAAGTGTTCTAGTTCTCTGTACTTTCATATATAATGTCACCTTTGAAATACCATGGAAGAGCCATGAGCATTCTGGGAAGACAGATTTCTGACAAATAAGTTTATTAGAAATAAAATATTATTTTTTATGCCAGGTGAGGTGACTCCTGCCTGTAATCTCAGCACTTTGGGAGGCTGAGGTGGGAGGATCACTTGAGCCCAGGAGTTTGAGACCAACCTGGGTAACATAGCACGATCCTGTTTCTATTTTTAAAAATTAATTAGCTAAAAAATATTATTTTAAAAATATTGGTCACTTCCAAGGTATTTTAGTTATATTCTTCTATTTTTAGTTACTCTTTAGGTAGATTTATTTATAAATTCTAGTTTACTTGATTTAATTAACTTTCTACCAAAAGACATGTCATACACTCAAATTTTCTAGTCTTTTCCCTTTTTTAAATAAAAATACTGTTTTAGAGGGTACATAGTAGGATTGATCAAGTCTTTTTGTCACTTAACTGTATATACTGCTGTGAACAATCATATTTTCTTTAGTACTTTCTAGACTTTTTATTTATGCATATACATTTAACAAGAGTGAATCACACTTTATTATTTTATAACCTTTTTAAAATTTAAGCAAGTAAATAGATGTATATATTTATTCCACAATTTTTTAAATGTTTGCATAATATCCCATTGTATGGAGTTACCTAATTGATTTACTTAATCTGTTTCAGTATTTTGCTGTTCATTTAAAAAATACATCATTAATTCAGCAAATATTGGTTGAGTGCCTAATAGGTGCAAGGCACTGTAGTAGGTTTTGAGAAGTAATGTTGAACAGGTCAGGTATGGTTCTTGCCTTCATAAGGGTATATAGACTAGTTGAGGGTGACAAATGAACAAGTGAACATTAATAGAAGGCATTTAAAAATTCTAAGTGAGTCAGGGTCATTTGGTCAACATATATATTGGATAAAAGCTATCATTTGAATAATAGTGTATAGGAGATTAGGTTTCAATCCACCTAAAGTGCCTGTCTGTTTACTAGCCTTCTGGCATTTTAAATTTATCATCAGCAGCACTCACACTATTTGGTTTGAGTTTGACTGTTGCCAAAACAGATTACTTTCATGAGAAATTTAAGATAAAAGGAAGGTAATGATTTAGAAACAAAAATTCCTAGATTATCTATAGGTGCATACATTTCTTTGCAGTCAACTGACTTCATTTCTCCTGCTCATTCTCCTTCAATTATTCACTGAACACCTACTATGTGCTTTAACCACTTAGTTTTCTAATGTATCTTTCTGTCAGTCAAATGCACTTCTTTATATCTGTTGCTTTTTTTAAAAATATACTTTAATTCTTGTAATGTTTACTGGAAATTAGTCAAAAGGCTAAAAACTCTATGAAAATTCTTTTAATATAAAACTCTATTAATTTTGGTAGTGGTAAACCTGTATGCAGGAGTTCTTTGCTTTTGTCAGATTAGAACAATTAAAAGAATAATTTTTGGTAGTGAATAAATTCATTTGTGTCTTGGCCACTATTCTAGGACATTTGTATTCTTAAAGGGGAAAAAACAGATTCCAAATTTTCCATGTTCTTGTTGCAGTGCAATCCTTAAAACAAAAGCTCTTGGAGAAATACACAGAAACACTAATATAATTCCTATATATCTCAGGCTGTGGATGAGAGCTCTTTATGAAATTTATTTTCATTTTGAAAGTTTTTGTTAAATGCTATAAAATCTCATTTATGTATGAATGCTGTTCTCTCTAACTTTGCTGGCTGGGAACATAAGCTGCTGTTGATTAAGTGCTGCCAGTTTGTTCTTTTATTTATACAGGTTTGATTACCTTTTCTTTTCAAGTATATCTTGATTATGATAGGTACAGCTTAGATACAATTTTTAAATTTTTTTCTGAGTTATGCCTATTTAATCATTTTTTTCTGCTTACCTATTTGATAGAAAGCGAGAGGAATACATAATATTTTGAGACTGTATCATTACTCAGCTCACTCTCAAGTTTCTTTCTGTAACCTGCCCTCCTGCATGCCAGCACACACGTAGACACACATCCTCCTGTACTCAACATGCACCACGCTCACACACTTACACTCACTTTCTTCTTGAATACTGTGTCTCAGCTCTGCTTAAGGATGAGCGTACAAAGATGAAAAGGGCATGATCACTGCTCTAATCAAGTAGCTTACAAGCTTAGTGGTAATAGAAAAATGTTAACTAGTAATTACACACTATCTAATAAGTTAGTCTCAGTCTGGGCAACATAGTGGTGAGACCTTGTCTCCACACACACACACAATCAGCCCTGCATGGTTGTGTGCCTGTAGTTCCAGCTACTTAGGAGGTTGAGATGGGAGGATTGCTTGAGTCCAGGCGTCCAGGAATTAGAGACTGCAGTGAGCCAGGATTGTACCACTGCACACCAGACTGGGCAGCACAGTGAGACACTGTCTCAAAAAAAGTACAATAAAAGTAGAAAAAGAAGAGCTAGTGTATTCCCAGTATGTTCTACATTTCCTGTTTGCCCTGTTTTTTATTAAAGGAAAAAAAAAAACTTGGGATAATCTTTCTTTTCTGTTTAACTAATTCTAAAGATCCAGATTGAAGAAGGAGCTACAACAATTTCCCCCCAAAAGATTTTTTTTAGTAACCTAGGAAGAAGAAATTAACATACTTTACTCAGTGCTTGCAAATGTGCAATATTATTTTTGTCATAAAACAGATTAGTTAATTAAGTTGTTTATCTATGGGCACTGGCAGAAAATTGTGCCCATTATGGAAAAGTATAAAAGATGCGTTTTATATGTATAGGGAGACAAGGAATTGCTATAAATGACTTTTTAAAACCTTTAAAAAAAATTTAGTCCCAGCCACTTGCCTTCTTGGAAGAAGATATTCGGGAAGTTTTAAAAGAAGAAACTGGAACAGACATATTCCTCAAAGAGGAAGATGAACTTGCTTATAAAAACCACAAACAAGAGGTAATCTTTTAGGATTCTTGTTAATAAATGTCTTCCTGTATCCAAGTGACTCTGCCATAAAGCTTCCACATAAATTACTCATTCCAGCAGATGGCTTCTGTGAAGAAAGTCAGAAAATCACTAGTCTTAGATAATTGGGAAAAAGAAGAATCAGGCACTCAGCTATTGACTGAAGACACTTCGGACATGCAGGTTTGTAAATAATAATAATAATTTTTTTAGAGATAGGTTACTTTAGGTCCTGGTGGTTTTTGTTTCTTACTCATTGTTTAGCCAGTTCATCAGGGATTTTTGGAGAATCTAGTAACATTCTGCCTAATTCACAGAGTTACTATTCACTGTAGAGAATGTTTTATTTACTTCTTTGTTTTTTTATACTTTTGTTATGAGAAGAGTTAGCTTTTTTATGTATGACGTCAAAAAATGGTAGTTCTCAAAACTGTAAATTTCAAAATTATTTTTGGTTTATTTCTGAAATACTTAATATTACCATATTACTAAAAATTTCATCAGAGCCAAATGTTTTCTTGGAGGGAAATAAACAGGGCTTCCATTACCACTTACTCAGTAGTTCCTCCATTTGTCTCCTTTTTTGAATTATTTTATTTTCCTCTTTCTTTTTTCTCTCTTAGTCAGAAAATATACTTACAACATCTTTATTAATGATACCATTATTGGAAATACATGACAATAGGTGCAACTTGACTCCTGAAAAACAAGATACAAATTCAACCAACAAAACATATACACTTACTCAAAAGAAACCAAACCCAAACACTTCCAAAGTTGTCAAATTGGAAAAGAATCTTCAGGTATGGATTTATAAATTTCTTTAGTGATTTTTTGTTGTTGTTTAATCAATGATCACTTTGGACTTACTGATCACAAATTATACTTTTTCTTTTAAATTTTAAATAGACTATAACAGTAACTAAACATTCACCATTATTTTGTCACTCAAATTAGATTTGGATTTGAAAGACTCACTCAGCAGGGCACATATAAACTAAACAATTTGGAGTTGTAGCCAAAGACTCTTCTGGTGATTTCCTAAGCACTATTGTTTTTTTTAATTATTATTTCTTAAACCAAAGATGCATAAATCTCCTTCTGGTACCTCTTCTCCTGTAACAAATATGAATAACCCTAATTGCTATCCTGAAAAAGGGTAAGTGGTTGGAAGCAGTTGTAGCATGATTTTGTTGGTATAATGGTTTCTTGTACTTTCTGGTGCTATGTGGCCAGTATGTAGCTGCAAATGAAGGCTAGAAAAATTTTTACTGTATTATCTTAAGAGTTCACTGCAGATAATTTGAGAGTACATTGAGGAGGAAGTTTCTTCTTTATGCCACAATGACTGTAGCACTAGTGTTCCTGACATCTAAGCATGCCTTGAAAGTCTTTGGCAAGTACATATGGCCACCTCACCTCTGTCTTGAGCCACTGCTCTCTAAGAACCTTGTAGCACATTCTCTTGATCCATTTGAAATGACTTGTGTTCCTAGTGTTTAATTGGCACAGAATTTTGGGGGAAAGTCATTATATAACAGATCATACCTATGATGTAGTGATCTTTTTCTTCTTTTTTTGAGTTGGGGAGGGGGTCTCACTCTGTTGCTCAGGCTGGAGTGCAGTAGCACCACCACGGCTCACCATAGCCTTGACCTTTTGGGCTCAGGTGGGATTTTATTTATTTATTTTAGTAGAGATAAGGTCTTAACTGGTCTCGAACTCCTGGGCTCAAGCAACCCTCTCGTCTCAGCCTCCCTAAGTGCTGGAATTACAGGTGTGAACCACTGCGCCTGGCCTAGTAATCTTTTTAATGAAAGAAAAAATTTAAACAAACATAAACTTGAATTTGTGTTATGAATATATTTCCTAATCTGTAAATAAAGCATTGTTGGTTCACTTTTTATTTTGATATTACATCCTCTCTTTAAACATTCTACAAAATTTTAAAGCAGTAAAGACTAACGTTTCCTTCCTTGTTAAAACTCATTTGATTTGGGGGAGGTTGTTGGGAACAAAAGTTTTAAACTGCCTCCATAGACCAACATAGATAGCTAAAATAATTGACTTTTTAAAAACTTGATCATGAATATTTCAGTATATATTTTAAGACATAACATTACTCAAAAATAAAATGCCATTATCAAGACAGTTTTATAATAATTACTTGTAAAATATCTAATCAGTTAAAATAATTGACTTTTTAAAGTCTAATTGTGAAGTAGGCACAAATGGTTATTTCAGTAATTTTCACATCACTATTACTATTTCCTTCCTAGTCAAATTGTGAATGGGAAACAGTGGTTTATGGGAAGACAGAAGACCAACTTATCATGACTGAACAAGCCAGAAGATACCTGAGTACTTACACAGCAGCCAGTAGTACTTCAAGAGCTCTAATACTGTAATTGTTATTAAAACTGATGAAATGTCCCACCTTCTTACTGTATTATCTATGAAATTAGGTTGCAGTGAAATTTTTCTCAATTAATTGTTTTTAAAGTTTTAATACAGCATCTTTTTTCTACTTTGAGCAGACAGAAAGCTAATAAGCCACTTAAGTAAGGGGTAGGCAATTTCATAGTTTATTTTTTAAGAGATGAGATTTTTAAAAATTGTTTTTAAAGAACAAGATAGGAAAATAATAGAATGTTCATGGATACTCTAAAAGTAAATTCTCACATATTTTCTTCACAAGATATATGTTGCTACTCTTGTGATGCTGCAGTTTTGTTATAGATAGGTGTATGAGTATGTATGATTTCTGAAATTAGTCTATGTATGGGAAGCACACATGATTTTATGAAGTATTTTTGCCCATGTGCTGATTTACTTAGGCTACCATTTACAAAGAAACACAACAGAAAGGAATTTAAAGGAAGGATAGAAAGTTGCACTACTAATTTTAGGGGTTTTTTTTTCAGAAATAGTAAAATTAACTACAGTGTTAAATGTATTTATTTGAGCATAGTACTAAAAACAAAAAGCATTGAAAAACAGTTTTTTCTTTATTAGTAAATAGTCAGTATTTTCTTCATAAATCTCAGAAGAGCTGAGAGTTTTTTTGAATGTATTGTACAGTATGTAGGAGTCGGAAAACTTTGTAAATTGGAAAGAAGTCTGTTTTTATAATTTATTTTCATTTTTAAAGCTTAATGTAGATATTTATACATATACAGGGTGTCTAGAAGCCAATGTTGTTTCCTGTTATTACAGCTAACATAGTAAAGAACAATTTTGACCTTTTAGTATGAAACAGAAGTAAGTTTCAAAGAATAGCTACAAAGAATACAATATCTATACTGTATGTCACATCTACCTAAATATTGCACTATGCCCTTTAACACATGTTGGTTATAAAGTAGTTCTAAAAATGTACTAAATAATAATTTAATATTTTCTTTTTAAATTATATTGGGGGGTCATATAAATTAATCTGGTGATTTGTATATGTGTTTGAAATTTTTGCATTTTGTTTAAAAAATAATATGGTACCTTGGTCCCTAAAAACAGTCTGCACTTAGTTTATTATATTTGCTCAATGTTTGAGAAGTAGAGAACATTATTTTTTATTTATAAAAATATTTTGTCCTTTTATAAATGTTTTGTGTTTCTCTACAGGTTACAACAGTTGCTTCAGTTGCCTGTTTTAGGTGTTTGCACTTATTTTATTTCTTCTTGAAAGAATGTCTTTATTTGCTTTACTAGTAGAGATTTTATGTAACTTTTTTTGAGTCATATAATGGTGTGCTGTCAACTTAAACACTGACAGGTAGATAGAATTGTACACTGTAGTTTGAATTATTTATAATTGACACACTCTCTCCCTCTCCACTCCTGAAGTATGCTGCTATAGAAAATAGCAGAATCGGCTTGCTGCTATGAGAGAAGGAAAGAGCGACTACCACTTGCACTGTGTGAAAAGATAAAAAACAAATGATGGCAAGTTCTCAAGTTAACTTAATGGAATCAACCATTACCAGGAATCAACCATTACCAGGCAAAATCTTACAAATACCAAAATAATACTACTATGCCTTAAAAAAACAAAACAAAAGCAGCTTAAGATTTTCTGATGTTTTTATGTTAATAAAAATGGAAATACTAAGTATTTTAATGCCTAGCTCTTGAACAGAAGACCTAAAAAGGTTTTAAGGTATTTAAATTTACTTGCTAATTTTTGCATATTATATGTAATAAAAAGTGAAGAAAACGTATGGTACTAAGATTATGCCTTGTTGATACCAAATAGATAAACTAATTTGAATCTTCTTAGTATGTTTGTTAAGTATGTTGATCGCTTTCTAATTAATGAACTTCTCACAGAAATTTCACTTAGTGAAATCATTGATTGTAGCAAAATCATACTGGATCATTTCAGTTACCTTAAACTAATAGAACATAATGGGTTTTTTGTTTTTGTTTTTTTAAATTTTAGTCCTTAGCTGGTTTGGATGTACATAGTCTGCAATCACCAAAGTATAATAATATCTTGGAAGACCTATATTTTTTAAAGCATAATTTTTTTGAACATTAAATTATCCTAAATGATAATATATTGCGGATAAGTCTGGGCTTATTGGACATAGTAGATATTTGGGTTGGTATTGGTTGAATCCTCCAGTTAACTGCTTTGTTGCTTTTTGCAAGATTTTAATCTTAAACATGTCAGGCATCTTAAGTCACCTTTATACTGTTTTGTTCATTTGACTTTTTTCAATATGTTATAAAAATGCCAGGCATACATGTAGCAGCCATACTTGCATGGAAACTGTCTACACATTTATAATACTACATTTTATTGTAAGGTTTTCACATAAATACAATTACCCTGACTAAATTGATTTTTTTGATGTATGGGAAAACTTTCCATTGTAAGAGAATCTTGCATACAATGTTGACATATTAACATCCAAAATAAAGCATCTGTGTACAAGCTGACTTGGCATTGCTCATTTCACTTTGCTTTTGTGTTTTACGAATTGACTTAACCCTAAGGGCTTAACCCAACATTCTGTTCTTGGGCCTTTTTTCTCACTTAGAAATCTCTTTATAGGTAACTTTATCTATAAACACAATATGACCATATTTGCAACTGCCTTTTAGATACTTTCATATCATACTTCTGTCTACACCTTGAATGTAATGTGTCCAAAGCAGATTTCCTTTTTTTCCCTAACTTTGACCTGTCCTTTCTTTGTTCTATCGCTCAATAGTATTGCCTTCCCTTCCGCCACTGAATAATCTCCCACCCCCCTGAAATCTGTTGTGAATTCTCAGCCTGCATAAGGCCTCTGATCCCCATGCTATAGAAATATATATATTTTTATTTATTTTATTTTATTTTATTTTATTTTATTTTTTTGAGTTGGAGTCTCACTCTGTTGCCCAGACTGGAGTGCAGTGGCCGCTCCTGGCCACCGCAGCCTCGACCTGCTGGGCTCTGGCGATCCTTCCGCCTCAGCCTTCCAGTAGCTGGAACTACAGGCGTGCGCCACCACGCTTGCTAATTTTTGATTTATTGTAGAGATGAGGTCTCGCCAAGTTGCCCAGGCGAGTCTTGAACCTGCGGGCTCAGGCAATCCACTCACCTCAGCCTCCCAACGCGCGGGATTATAGGCTGAGCCACTGAGTCCAGCTTAGAAATACTTTTTTAAAAAACTGTGCCATGCATCTGGGTGTCATCTGAGAAAGGCTAACTGGTCATCCAGACAGGTCTCTGTGGTATTGCATTACCTTGGTGAATTCATAACCATTCAGATTCTATCTTTAGATTCTATCTAGGCTCAGAAGTCTGATGGAATTAACTAACTGAAAGTGAGTAAAGGGCTTATATCAAGTTTATGACTGACACGTGAAATCAGAATGCTAATCTATTAGTTTATAGTGTGGAATAAAATTGCTCAGAGGACTAGGCACATTCTCTCCTTACACGTAAGCAGAAAGAAACAAACATAGAACACAGATCTGATCATCTCTCTCCTATTTAAAGACCTCCCATAGTTCTCAGCTGCCTAAATAGTCGTTCTCCTTTCACTTCCTAACCTCTACCTGGTCAGTCTTTCCACACTTCATTTTTCAATCATGCTGGTGACTTTGATCCCTCAAGAACATATGTGCATCTCCTATCTCCATGCTTGTGTTTTTAATATTCTATCAGCACGACTACTTTTTTGGGGGGTCTCCCTAGCCTGTTAAAATCTTAGCCTTCAAGGCACAGGTTTTTGTATCATTTCCTGATTATCTTAGTGCTTCCATAAAACTCTCACTAGACTTTACGTTTCTGAGAAGTAGAGATTGCTATTTATAATTCCTTCATTTATGTGCCTAGCATGGTGTTTAGAAAGTCTTACCAAATGTTAAATCGAAATAATTTTTAAAATTAGTCATGACTCTTATCAGGGAATAGTAACCATACTTATTATACACCATGGGTTATAAATAGCTTTGATTTCTTAGTTATCTGCATGAAACCAGTTTTGCTTCATAGCCAAAAAACTGTATTACTGTCTTAAAATCTTTTGCTCACTTCATAATCATATAATTTCCTGCTTGGTTTATCCAGTTATATAGTGATAGGCTTGCCAGCCAGTTGGACTTTTAATTTGTAATGCAAAACATGATAGTATTTGAAGAGGTGCTTCCTATTCTGTGAGAAGTGAAAATTTATTACTTGTAGTTAAGTAGTAGAGAGTAAATTGAACCAAGTCAAATTTTATCGGAACATTACACTTTCCCCTGGCCGCCTTTTCAAAAAACATTTGTACAGATATGATCAAGAATATGTGAAATATATCAGTAGAAAATCAAGATAAAGTATACCTGGAAAAAAAATGAATTTGTGGAAGGAAGAGAATGTTTGGAAGATATCTTATCCTGGTCTAAGTAGGTTAAAAGCCGTTGAGTTTGGAGCAAATTTAGTTTTAAAAGTGGTGTCATGTACTGCCCTTATTTCTGAAGTTCTCGGACCTGGTGTGCTTATTCAAGTTCCAAGTGCAGAATGTACTAGGTTTGATTAGATTTTCCTGACCAACCCAGGAGGTGAGGAAGGAAGTTACTCTGATTTAACTACTGTAATCTTGCCAACCATGTCTCAAAAGTTTGAGCAGATTATGACATAATTTCCTAAACCTTAATATAGTTGGTACTTATTAATTTATTCCACTTAGTGAAGTGCTTACTATTCCCTGTGTTAGGTACTGGGGATACTATGGTAAACAGTATGTGACCCTTCCCTTAAGGAAACTGATATCCTAGAAAGGAAAATGAATAAGTGTGTTGCAAAAATGTATTTCCTCCTTTGGCCAAAAGTAAGATGGAGCAAGTAGCCAATCTCCCTATGATAATGTGTAGATGCTCATTTGTGAATAAAGCAATAGTTGGACTCTGCCTGATAGCATGGATTTTTTTCCTCTCTCACAAGCAGAATTTGTTGGGTGAGGTGGTCTATTGGAGTCTTGCACCACCCAGAAGCTTCACAGACTAAAAGTCTGAGTATCATGTAGCAGCTGCCGTCATGTGTCAGCCACTGTGCTAAGCCCATTCCATTCGTTATCTCATTTAGTCCTTACAACAGTCCTACAAGGTAAATACTTATCATTTATCATTCCGTAAGTACTTATGGAAACAGATTTCAGGTAATAGGCTTGTCCAAACCCACAATAAAATACTGAGCTAGGAGTCAATCAACTGAGGTTTGAGTTGATTCTTTAAGCGTACCACACAAAATGTTACATAGCATATTACATAGCATATAAAAGTACAGAAACAGGCAGAGCTAATGTATGCTGTTGGAAGTCAGAATAGTGGTCATTTGGGAACTGCAATGCCACACTTCTTGTTCTGGGTGATGGTTTTACAGATGTGTTCACTGTCTATAAAAATGCAAGCTATATTATTATTGATATGTGCACTTCTCTGGAGGCTTCAATTACGAGTTTTAAAAATTAAACCCAGGTTGGATAACCAGAAAAGAAAAATGCTCAGCTAGAGCAAAACATAATGAAATATTCCTTATACTATTCCATGTATGTACTTGTGGGAGTCTACAAATTTAACGCTCAGGAGTTTCTTTCCATTATTCCCCAACACGTGCTAGGCTCATTTCTCCTGGTAAATGTATGCTAAACTTCTACATGAAATACATTTCCTTGAGCTACATGTACCAAATGTTTACATGTGAGAGCTTATTGTATTCCACTGCATGAATCCTTTACTCAAGCCAAACTACATAGTCTGAGTTTCCGATAAACACCATCATCCATCTCTGAACCTCCACCTTGAAGTTCACACTTTCACTCCTACCCCCACTAAGATATCCATATTGTATCACCAAATCGCTTGCCACCACACACTCATCTATCTAATATGGTCCACTAGTTACTTTGTACATTATCAACCGCATGTCTTTATAACACAGTGTAAGAATATCTTGCTTATTTAGATTCTCTTAACCAATATTCACTTAACTCACTCAACCACTTAACCCACATCCTTCATTACCAGGGTGCTCGTTCAGCAAGGCTAGTAGTTGATTAGCAGATGTTTCTCCAGTTTACTGAACACTTTTGCTCAGTTAACTATGAGTTAAAATAATGTCAGACGAGAAGGCTTCTACCTTTTTTTCAGGTTTAACCCAGTCAATCCAAAATACTGTAATTTTAAAGTTATTTGAATGATCAATATATATTATTAATGAGATATTTTTCTTTCTTTCTTTCTTTTTCTTTTGCATTCTAAGTCTTTGAATTCCAGTGTGCATTTTGTGTAGCATATCTCCTTGTAGATCAGTCAGATTTCAAGGGCTCAAAAGTCACATGTGGTGAGTGGCTACTGTAGTGAGCAGTACAGTTCTAAATCACTAGGAATTCACAGAGAAAATGTTTTGTAATTGAGAAGAAACACCACCTACTTCGGGCTACAACAGAAAACTTAAGTGAGGTATAGTCATTGTAATTCCTTCCTTCCCTCAACCCCTATTTCCTTCTTCTTTCCTTCCTTCCCTCCTCCTTTCCTTCCTCCTTGCCTCCCTTCTTCCCTCCTTTCCTTTTTCTCTCCCTTTGCTTTTTTTCTTCCTGAGTCCTTTGGAGTTTAATCTCAGTTCTTTTCCTTACTGACCAAGTTCAAGTAAGTCACTAGTTTCTGTTTCTTCTTTAGTAAAATGGAGATGATCTACATTTTTCTTTCTTATTGTCTCTCTCAGTGGATTGTAAGCTCCCCGAGGGCAGGAGCTCTGTCTTGCTCACCATTACATGGCCAGCATTTAGCACACCACCAAGGATGCAGTGGTGAGCAGAAACAAACAGCCCTGCTGGCGTGCTTAAATTCTGGGAGGGGAGAGAAACATATATCCAAGTGCTATAAAAGGAAAAAAAAAAAAAATACGGTTCTATGAGAGGCTGTGACAAAGGAAGCGTATCTCTTTTCCTCAGGAGAAAGTTATATTTGGAGTGAGACTACCCAGGTGGATAGGCATGAGGTCAATAGGTCGAGTGGGTTGGGGAACAGCGAACAGAGGCCCCGTGGAGGGAGCCAGCATTCCATTTCCAAGGCCACAGTGGCTGACAAAGAGCGATTGGTGGAGGAAGGGGCTCCTGGAGCAGAGGGGCTTCCCAGGAGGCAGACTCTGAGATGAAGACTAGCACGCAGGGGAGGCACTGGGGAATTCTCTGGTGACCAACACCTGAGAAAGAGAAGGAAGAAGGATTTGCGGAGGGAGAAGATGGGCTGCAGTGAGGTCTTCATGAAGGCCTCAGAAATTCCATGGGGCAACTCTGAAGCTCAGAGGCCCTTGACGTTGTCCCAAGTTGGGGCGAGGAACCACAAGCCCATCCTTGGGTAAGAACACTCTTGCTAGTAGAGGAAATTCCTTGACTTCGGTGTCTTTGTGGAATAAGGCAGAATCATCTGCTGAGAAGACAGGGAGGTATTGGCGTGGGAGACTTGGGCAGAGATCTCAGGAGAATAAAGAATTTTTGAAATAGTCTTGAGATGAATGAGGAAGAGATTTGATCAGGGAAACACAGCAGAACTGCAAAGCAGCACTGAGGACTCATTTTAGGTTGTCAAGCATGAGTGCAGGCCCTCTGCTAGATCCATAATGACACTTTTGTGCTAATTTAGTCTCTTCTTGCTCCCTCAGTCAATTCAGAGCTGGTAATATATCAGGTAAAATATAGCCACCTGCAAATGGTCACCCAGCTGGCTCTGATCCGTCATTTTGTCATTCCTGCTCAAAAAAAAAAAGAGAGAAATCAACATTCATAAAGCTATACTGATGCTACCCCCACCCCCCAAAAAACCCAGCCTGTTTGAAGAATATGAAAGTCAAAATTCAAGATATGGAGAAGAAACCTGGGTTAAACCTTTCATAAGAGCAATAGTAGAGATTAGTATAAGTTTCTCATGCCTTTGGACTGGGGTCTAACTAGGTGAACAAATTATTATGAGAGGTGGAATCATGTGGTTTACCACAGAACCAAAAGGTAATAAATCAAAGCAGGTATTCTTTTTCATATTTTTATAAATTTAATTTAAACTTTGAGGGCAGTTTTATCTCTTACAGAATGCATATTCTCTAGACATTTACTTTTAGTATTTAAGGAAATTTGCTTATATGTATGCAACCATCCCCAAGTATACAACATATGTACTTTTACATAAAAAAGATGAATTTAAATATAGACAGAGAAACCTTGGGCAGTAATAGCTACTCCTCACCACCTACTCTTTGAAATCAGCTCATTGGTAACTTGTTTCTCCAGTGGTGCAGAGTTGTACATGGCCCATTTTCCTGGCCTGTTGACCCGGTTCTGCTTAGGAGATGATGCCAGGCCTCCATTGCTAGGTTCATCTCTACTACAAACCTAGCATCACCCTCCATTCCTTCTTCCATTATTGTGTAAAGTGACGTAACCCTGAGGCTGAAGTAGATGAACTTGCAGAAGCATTTCTTTCACAATGGTTTAAAGGGAAATGAGCCAGTGTGGCACCTCATGCCTGTTGGGGTATTGGCACCTCTCCCAAGGTCACGTACAATTTTTCAAGCTGGTAGAATATCAGGTAAAATGCACCCCCCAGCAAATGATTCTTGAAGGACTCTTTGTTTTACAAATTGTGGAATAAATGACCTAGAGACAATTTTTTGTTATCACTTTTGGGGTTTTCATAGCACTCGGGAAAAGTCACTGCAGGAGTGGATGCCTTTCTTGGCGAGGAAACAGTCACAGGAAATAGTTAATAGAAACCTTTGTGGGTTGTCTAGAAGATAAAAGGATTGCGGTGGTGTCCCAGTGGCATGAAGGAAAGTGTTTATGTGTTGCTGCCTGAGCTGGATTTCCCTGTAGTGATGTGTAAAAGCCAAATCATTGCAGGCGGTAAGTCCCTCTGATGACTGCAGGCCACCAGAGAGGCCAGCCCCAAGCAGTGTGCACCTCCAGTGGGGCGTAAAACACACACATCACCATGCTTTTGTTCCATAAGCAGACCAGCTTGGGCAGGAAATTCATCGGAGACTGCTCCAAATTAGAAACCACAAAGTTATGAATGGCCCCGTCTGCTCACAGGCCAGAGCCGTTGAATCTCTTGAGTCCTCTAACCTCTTTTCTAGTTGCTTCAATGCATTTGCCTCCAACATCAGATTTTTTTTTTTTTTTTGAGTTGGAGTCCCACTCGATCGCTCAGACTGGAGTGCAGTGGCTGCTCCCGGCCACCGTAGCCTCGACCTGCTGGGCTCCGGCGATCCTTCCACCTCAGCCTTCCGAGTAGCCGGAGTTACAGGCACGCGCTACCACACCTTGCTGATTTTTTTCATTTATTGTAGAGATGAGGTTTGACCTGCCCAGGCGGGTCTCGAACCCGCGGGCTCAGGCAATCCACTCACCTCAGCCTCCCAAGGCGTGGGATTACAGGCTGAGCCACCAAGCCCGGCCAACATCAGATTTTATTGGGCATTGTTTTCAGAAGAAATAATGCAGGGGAAGATTCAGATAAAGTGTTGCTTTACCTAATTCCTATGTTGGCCTTAAACTGCTAGAGAAAGACTTGCAAAACAATGAACACAATTTACTAGTCTATAAATCCATTAAAAGTGACATAAGAAAAAAGACAAAGATTGCTGAAAAATGGAAATAATGTAGAAAAGGAACTGGTCTCTATAAGAAGCTGGATCATTGCAGGCTGTTCTTTATGAAGCATCCTCCTACCATCAGTGGCAGAAGAAAAATAATAACCAGCCTGGGTAGTGATCCTCATCTGGTCCTCACAGATGGATATAATGATTCCATTTTATTTTATTTATTTTATTTTGTAAAAATGGGGTCTGGCTATGTTGCTCAGGCTGGGCTCAAACTCCTGACCTCAAATGATCCTCTCACCATGGCCTCCCAAAGTGCTAGGATGGCAGGTGTTAGCTACTGTACCTGGTCATGATTCCATTTTATAAACAAGCAAACTGAAAACCAGAGAAGTTATTTAACCTGCCCAAGAATAGACTGGCTGAGATGGATTTTATTGTGAAGCTAATGAAGCTTAAATGTCACTTACATGAGCCCCTGCGAGTACATGGAGCCACATAGTGTGGGATGTAGCAGAGGAAACCAGATTGCAATCAGAAAGCATTTCTCTACAAACAGTTCTGGTAAATTGCCTAAAGAGATCTCAGAAGAAAAGATCAAAATCTCCACATCTCCAGAAATGTGTGTGATTTTCTTTTTTATTCCAAATAAATAGTCAATTCTGTTCCTAATTTTGTGTTTTTCAGAGAGGGGGCCCCAAATTATAAAAGCTTGGAGTACCAAAAAACATGCATCTGCTTTTTCATGTAAGTAGTAAGTCATAGAGCTGGATTTTGAATTTCAGTCTTCTGATTCCTAGACTTATTTTCAGACTATGTAGAAACAGTATAAATAGGATATCAGATGAAAACAATAAAGGCAGAGTACAAGAATTATAATTGCAATAATGTAAAACTTTGTATCTGATAAAAGACTAAAAGAAAACATTTGGAAGCTAAGAGCTATATGTTATAATGTGTGGCTTAGTGATTTTTCTTTTTTTCCCCCCTACGTTTTCTGAAATGCTAAGTTACTTCTATAGCATAACTAAAATACAGAAGAGTTACTTGGATTTAAAATTTTTACTGGCTTAACATATTAAAATACTAATTTTTTTTTTTTAGTTGGAGTCTCACTCTGTTGCCCAGGCTAGAGTGCAGTGGCATGCTCACGGCCACCACCCCAGCTTTGATCTACTGGGCTCAGGTGATCCTTCCACCTCAGCCTTCCAAGTAGCCAGAACTACAGGTGCGTGCTACCACGCCCGGCTAATTTTTGATTTTTATTGTAGAGATGAAGTCTTGCCAAGTTACCCGGGTTAGTCTCGAACCTGCGGGCTCAGGCAATCCACTCGCCTCGGCCTCCCAAAGTGCTGGGATTACAGGCTGAGCCACCGAGCCCGGCCAAAATACTAGTTTTTCAAGTGTTGTGTTTATAAAGCAAGGCCAAGTTACCAGCAACTGAACTTAGAAATTGATATAAAGTGTGGTAAATAATTGTTGTTCTCCTAGCACTAATATCTGATTTATATTATTTTGGTAGAATAAGTAAGGTATGGTTTTATTTTCAAATATGACTCGCAATAATCCTTGACAGCCACTGTGCTTAATTTTTTTATAAAGTGAAGCTAATATTGCTTATCCCTTCTCCACATCTAGTTTAATTTTTATATGAAGGAGGTGATGAAATTGCATGAGGTATAGAAAAAAGGCCAGGATCTTCATCCTAGATCTGACACCAGTCTGAGTTGGTTACCCTAACTCCTCTAGATTTCAGTCTCTTATTTTATACAGTGGGGCCAGGCATATCTTTGTTACTAACCTCTGAGTTGGGATGAGCCAAGTACATGAGTATATATGTGGCTAACAACAATGGAATTGCCTGTGAAAGTGAGGCATTCTTGTTAGCCAAATGACCAACTATTGTATTATTACATCAGGAAAACAAGTCACTGCAAGTAGAAGCCCTGCTTTAAATTCTCAGAAGAGATTGCCCAATTAGCAGAGGCAAGGGCGATTAAGAGGGCAGAAAACATATCTGTCTCATTCTCTGCTGTAGTTCAGGCCCACAGTATAGTGCCTGACATATATACAGTAGGTGCTTAAAAAATATTTGTGGAATAAATGTATACATGCACATATGCTAGAACAATTGCATTTTTGCCCTACTCCAATATAGGGCTCCAGCATTAGAAGGTAATTTTCATAAATGGAGATGGAGGAATTGAATTTTAGGCAGGGAGAACAAGAATGAATAAAGGTTGGAGGCTGGAAAATTAAAGACATACTTAGGGGAGGACAAGTGGCCCACTTTGGTTTGAAGGAGAAATATGGTGAAAATTCACATTAGGGCCAGACCCTAGAGGACTTTTAAAATCCTGGTGAGAGGCTGAGCTTCTATCCTGTAGGAACTTGAGAGCTTATATGTCTCTGGGTATAAACAAAGAGTTATTTTTACAATCTAGAGCATATGTGTGTATATGATATGAATATGTACCACTCCTACTGAAGAACAGGAAAATTTGTCCTGGCAACAGGCAAGACGGCCGCCAAGGAATGGTTCACTTAGTGACTACTGGCTGCAAGCTGCAGTGCAGCTAGTGGTTAAAGCTTATTCCCAGTCAATCAATCAATCAACAGATATTTGTTGGGTGCCTCCTGTGTGCAAGAGCCTGTGTGGACCATGGTTAGCAGTTACCAAAGTGCAAGACAAAATCAAAGACTCACGTTGCTTAAAGCTTCCTCGGGGAGATGGACACATACATGTGAAAAGTTTACCGTAAACACATGGAAATTCCTCCTGTGAACCAAAGAAAGGGATGTAGACAGAGTGCTTTAAGAGTTTGGGGGAGCCGGGCTCGGTGGCTCAGCCTGTAATCCTGTGCCTTTGGGAGGCTGAGGTGAGTGGATTGCCTGAGCCCGCGGGTTCAAGACCCGCCTGGGCAAGCGAGACCTCATCTCTACAATAAATCAAAAATTAGCCAGGCGTGG
>CAUYQG010184380.1:0-16118 GCA_963574415.1 Tarsius wallacei
A
The DNA here is from genome assembly GCA_963574415.1 of Tarsius wallacei. Taxonomy (NCBI): domain Eukaryota; kingdom Metazoa; phylum Chordata; class Mammalia; order Primates; family Tarsiidae; genus Tarsius; species Tarsius wallacei. Next base: position 2 of record CAUYQG010184380.1, read on the forward strand.
GCTGGAACTACAGGCGCACGCTACCATGCCCGGCTAATTTTTGATTTATTGTAGAGATGAGGTCTCGCCAAGTTGCCCAGGTGGGTCTCGAACCCGCGGGCTCAGGCAATCCACTCACTTCAGCCTCCCAAGACGCGGGATTACAGGCTGAGCCACCAAGTCCGGCTAGAAACTGGAATTTTAAAAGGCTATTTAGATCAGAAGACCGAATGCCCTTCTTTAAAGATCAGTCTGAATCCAGCAAAATTTGCTATAAGGTAATTTTTCTAAAGAAAATTCTATTTCTTTACTGGCTTACAAAATCAAACTTTCATTCCTAAATACAACATATCCCTTTTTTCAATTTTGAGGAAAATCAATATAAATTAATAAATAGAAATGTCTAATGGACTAATGCACTTAATGAATGGTTTAATTTTTAACCTCTGTAATACAGTAGGGGGGGTTCATCAAGTAATTTGTTGATCATTAGAATATTTACAAATTTGAGTGCATATAAAGATGTCTCAATAATATGGTACTTTCAAGAACCTGATATTCCAAGAGAGTTTTTCAAATGAGTGAATAATTAACATTATAGCCAGCATATTAAGAATTATACATCACCTTGAAAGAATGTCATCAGTCATCTTTGTGTGAACAGACAGAAAACAGAGGACCCTTAAGTTCTATGACTCTTTGAGGTTTATCCCGCATTACTGAATGCTTACTTTGTTGAAAACACCTTTACAGCTCAGGTAAGATGGTGGTCAGTCTTGGTATTACTGGGCATGACAGTATACCTTGACTGGGGTCATTACCCTTCAGCCATCAGTTCTGGAACACAAGCCTTTCTTTCATGCTGTAAGATTGCCTGTTAACAAGTACACATACCTCCTAGAGTGTTTTATATCTCCATAAGGCTGAACAGAATGGGACATAATCATACATTGCCAAAAGGTTCTGTCATGTCAAATATGAACATTTTTTCAGCTTTGAATCTTCTGGGAATATTTTTAAAAGTTTCTTAACTTGATTACATCCAAAATTGCAGTACAAAATTTCACATATTAAGTTTATTTTCAAGAAAGGATATTAAATATATAAGGAATTATTGTTTTTCTTATATGCCTATAGGCACATATTCACTACAACACACCCTGACAAGGGGGCATCTAGTGATGCTGATTTCCTAATTTTCATAATAGGACTTAAAATAAAGGGGCACAGTGAATAGATGTGACTGAAAACCATACACTGCCAGAAAAAATAGGAATGGGTGTCACAAGGGTTCAATAAGGAATGAAATTTAATTTTCCTACAGAAAAAAAGTGATGTTCAAGTTAAAATGTTATTGATAAACTTTTCAGCACACAAATGTATTTGCAAGTGGACAATAGCATTGTCCAGGAATTTAAGTCAAAGTATAAACCATACTCCTCTCTTCCACCCAAAGAATGCCAAGCCATTTGTTCCCACACGTCAGGGGTTTGAAATTCAGAGTATTCTTCCCTCCAAAGACACAAAGCAGGACTATTGAACAATTTTTTCCTGGAGGAAAACAGCTATCCCAGTAAACTTCTTATCTGCCATACTAAGGGTCAAGTTTCTTTTAAAGAAAAGATACTGACAAGGTTTCTGCTTTACAAGGTGCCAGTGTGAATGAACCAAATACCAAAGAAAGAACAAAACTTCAGATGGAAAAACAAGAAATCTTTTTCATGAAAGAAAGTACCAATGTACTGATGTACTGCAAAACATTTAATCAAGGTGGAGTTTTTGCCTTGTTTTATAATTAAACTCTGTCATATTGTCTCCACTGACATATAATGAGCATTGACAGTTCTGACTACAATGTGCTAAAATCTAAAATAACTGTAAGAAATTGTATTTAGTAGTTATTCAACAATATTTCTTGGGTGCCTCTTAAGTGATATCCAAAGAACTTTACCAGGTTGTCTGAAATGTCTAAAGAAAAACAACAGTGATCCTCTATCTCCCAATATTAAACTCCTAGTGGGAGATCAGACATAGATATATTTAAAAGTTCAATTGCAGTAGAGTATTCAAATAAGAAGCTAAGACATGGTGGCTAGGTGAGAGGGGCCAAGTAAATGACAAAGGCAATAGAGAAGAGAGAACAAGCACTTACTGCTATTTGCAAACCACTTAGACTAACCTTAATAAGTATAGCACAAACACTAGATTTTCCACCCATCTATATTGCTTGCAATTTATAGTTTTGGTAAAAAGGAAGTGGTGCTTAGTAAAGTTTAGTATAACTGGCAATGTGTAAAAACTGAACTCACAAAGGTGGCAGCCTATTATACTAGAGCAACTAAACTACAGTATTACAAAATGAACTTGGACACTTTCTAAATGTATGCTCATAATTACTCATACTAAATACTTACACATAATTGAAGTCTATAAATGAATAAATAATTGTGTGGATATGTATTTAGTTTGTCTTAACAGGTTAGGATGTGTGACCTAGTCAACTTTCTCAAGGAGAAATTTGGATATATCTTCTTGCTCCAGTTGATTCTGTTTATTTCAAACACTGCCCTAGGAAGGGCCACTCTGTTTTTTAGGAAAAGAATGAGGTGGTCTTTGCCTAGTCGATACCTAAGGATTTAATAGTGGGGTGGAGGAGGAGTGAACAAATAGCATTTAAAGCTGCCTGTTCACTCCATTTACAAAATATACCTACAAGGAAAATAAAATTTGAAACCTTAGTTTGTTTGGCACTAAATCAGTGCAGCATTGCCACTGAGTAGTCTTTTCTTAGACAGATCCATGTGCATTTTAAAATTAATACTACCATGAGTCCTTAAACCACTGGCTTCTGATTGTACAACTATAGCAAAAGACACTTGTTTTCAGCTTGTCTGCCTCACAGTATTTCCAAAACGTGGTTTGATTACAATCAGTCAAATAAAACCTGTAATTCATATCTCTTTACCAAAAAGCAACAAATCTGGGTTAAAATAACTAATAAAAATTTTCATCAATCTCCCACCTCCGACCCTGCCTCTCTGGTGTTCTCCTGACAGATGTTCCAAGATGTGGCAGCATGAGAGCACAATCTCAGGCTTGCTATTTTACTGTTGCTAAGAGAAAAAAAGCTCTACTGTAATTGTTTGCTTTTTCACTTGCACTTCTACCACAATTATGTCTGCAGTGCCATTTCTAAAGAGACGTTAAGGTTTTAAAAATAGATTCTAGTATGAAAAGAGAAAAAAGCAGATCTTTAAAGGGAGTTTCTTCACACATACACACACACACACACACACACACACACACACACACACACACACCACACCCCCCTATGTCTTCAGGTGGTCACAATAAAAAAAAATTAAAAAAATACTCATGCCCAGTTTCTGGGTTAAAAAGGTTTTTATTAACTAAGAAATATCAGTTCTTAATAATCTTATCCATCCAAATCTTTCTTATCTGGAACACTTATCTGTTCATCCTTTTTTCCAGAGTCAGAACTTTAGTCTGCCTCCCATTTCTTCAGAGAAGGCTTTATGTGTATATCTTGAAGGCTGTGAACTAAGGGGCATTGGGAGTACCATCCTACTCTAAATGCACTTCTTCTCTTAATGCCTGAAACCCTGCCATTGCCTATTCACTCCTCTGGTCTTCACAGAAATAGTATACAGTGTGCATATTTACAGTAGAGGGAGGGAGGCCTAGAAAGAGGCAGGCAAGGAAGACAGTGAAGTTTCTTGGTCTGTCTTAGAATTTTGCCTCGAGTTGTCCCTATATATAATCTAACAGAGAGCTACATTATAAAAGGACAGGAACAGCCTCCCCAGATAATCCCAAGGGGAAATTTCCAATCCTCACTATATGTTAGTACTGTGGTAAGTTTTGCGTAGGATAAAAATATTAAGAACAAAGGGAGACTAAAGCTTGCTGAGTGTTTGCTAAGCATCAAATTTTTGTGAGCCTATTTACATATATCCACTCAAATCTTCACAGTAAATCCAAAATATGGCTATTTGTTTACAGTAAAGGAAACTGTGGCTCAATTTCACTGCTGATAAGTCAAATTACAAATTTGACTACAAAGCGCTGTTCTTTTTCATTGTATACAGTCTGCTACTTCCATGGGTGAGATATACTGGAATTCCAAATCTAGCTAGAGAACAGACTGACATATATTAGAGAGTTCCTTCTAAACTATGTGAAGTTGATTAGTGAGACAACAAAGTTTGAGGCATCTTATGTTCCATTCCAAATATCCTTAATTAGTAAATATGAATTCCTAGTTATTATGATCTTATTCCCCTTGACCAGTCTAAATCTACCTCAATTACATGCTAAGCCCACCATTATGTGGGTTTTCATGAACACAGGAAGCATGCACACAGGAGAACTGAATGGCCTTGAAGCCTCTGGTTTCTCGTTGACTGCACTTAGAACAACGAAGCCCATGCCTCCCCTTTGTCAATAGCTCAGTCACTTAACAGTTTTGAGTGGGCCAAGTTAGTGTGGAAGATATAATTTCTCTACCTTAAATTTACAAAGAAACATGCAAGAAACTGTAATGTCATCAGAACCCTCCCGTTCTTTCTTTTTATTTTGCTTTATAAGCAACACACCCATTATTTTAAAAAGATGCCCAGCAATGTTTTCAAAGAGGAAAATGAACTAATTACAGTGCATTGTTCTTGACAGTAGAAACAAGCTTTATAACTGAGTCAGTAACAAGCAGACAGACCAAAGCTTCTTTTGACTTCAAAAACACAGTATGGACAGAGAAACGATCCAGATAAGAGAGGGCCGAATACCCAGGATTATTCAGAACTGATATTTCATTTAGTTAAGAAAAGGTTTTTTGATCCAGAAAATGAGCATGACTTTACTTTTATCTCTTGTAAGTAAACATCATCCCCACACGGTCTTATCAAATGTACATGCCAAGAGAGTTGTTAGCAAATTAATAGATAGACATAAACTTGGCCACAGGTTGAAATCCACAGAATCAAAACACATAACAGTAATCCAACTGCTACACTGGTTCTCAATGACCAGTTCCAGCCCCTCCCCTGTCCCACTGCTTAACTTTCAGGGTCCTGCATAATGACGCCCTGCTCCACTCACCTCTCTAAAAAAATGCAGCTACCCCTCCCGCCCCCAGTTCAGATCAGGTTACCTTTGCTCTCCCCTGAACATACTGTGTCTAAGACCTCTGCTTTACCTCATTTTGTTCCCTTTATCTGAAAAAGTCTTCCCTTTCTCCACTGATGCCATTCTAAACTATTCATCCTAGTCCACTCTCTCTGTGAAGTCCTCTATGGCCACTCCATTTCTATCTTCTGACCTCCTGCAGTTTGTATCACCCAGTTTGAAGCTTAGCCAAAGAGTGTCAATGTTTGCCAATTGTTTCATATGTCAAAGTCACATCTCTTCAGTTAGTTGATAAGCCACCAGGAGGTAGGGGCCATGCCTTTAGCTTTTGTCTCCCCAGGTGCTCACCATATGGCTAGATACCAAGTAGAAATTCAATACGATTGATCTCACAATTTTATTTTAAATTCAGCACCACCAAAATGTATGCTTTTAGCTTTTAATTTTAATAAATTTTAGTTTTTGAATAATTTTAGATTTTCAGAAAACTTGCAAATAAAATACAGAGAGTTCCCATATATCTTTTACTCAGTTTCCTCTATTGTTAACATCTTACACTGCAGTGGTACATTTGTCACAACTGAGAAACTAACACTGGCACAATACTTCTAACTTAATTCCAGTCCACTTGGATTTCATCAGTTTTCCCACTAATGTTATTTTTCTGTTCCCTTTCCAGGATGCCACGTTACATTTAGTTGTCACGTCTACTTAGTCTCCTCTAGTCTGTAACAGTTTCTCATACTTTTCTTGTTTCCTGTAACCTTGACAGTTTTGAGGAGTACTGGCCAGGTATTTTGTATAATATACCTTAAGTCAGGTTTGTCTGATGTTTTTCTGATACTTAGCCTGGGATTATAGATACATGAGATGAATACCACAAAGAAGTGCCTTTCCCATCACACCATATCAGAGGGTATGTGATGGCAACATGAATTATTGATAGTCATATTAACCTTGATTACTTGCTTAAAGTAGTGTCTACCAGGTTCCCCTACTGTTTTCCCCCTTTCCACACTGTATATTTGGAAACAAGCAAATAAATTGAGCCCACACTAAAGCAGTCAAGGTGCTTTTGTAAACTACTGCATACCGCTAATCTAACAATACTGTCCAGAGTTCCTAGAAGTTTCAGAAAAGTCAGATAGTTATAATCAGCAACCTATGACAGTTTATTCTAAAGTAATACACATCAGTGTTTGAGGATAACTGGGCTGGATTTTTCACAGTTCAACTGTTATTTGGAAATATTTCTTCAAAAAAAAGTTACCTGGATTAAACATTTCATATCAAATTAGAATGAATTGGAGAAAACTTCATTTATTAATGGGGTCTAGTTATGTTCTAGCTACTTTTTTCGATGCCTGTATTTCTGCCACCCTTAAATTACTAATGCCTGTGGAATGTGCACTATGCCTTCATATCTTCTTTTTACTTAATGTTTGAATACAGGGAGATAGTGTTAATGATCATTGTTTGCACACAGACTCTCGTCCATTTCCAACTAGCAAAGTAAGCCCTTATTCTCCAAAACACCACTTGGAAATCCTAAACCAAGCTGATCAGAAGATAATATTCAGAAATCTCCAGAGCCCTACAGAGTACCTCAATGCTAGTCTATCCCATAGTAAGAAGAGAATAACTGCTCTAATCAAAACACAGAAAGATTGAAACTAAAAATTTTTACAAGATTTAGAGCTCTGGTTTCACAGAAGTTATGAGCTCATCCAGCATAGAAAGACACGCTGAAACATCGGAAGGTGCTTAGAAATTATCTCCAAATCCATGAAAATGTCAAGTTGTAGCTTGTGTTCTGAAAAAACTGGAGATATACATTGTCTTCTTATCATTCATACCAATAATAGCTACTACTTGTAGAAGGCCAATTAAATGATAGCAACTATAGTGGATGCATTACATAATTTCAATTAATATGCATAATAGTCGTGTAAGGTAGATATTATTGTCTCCATTTTATTGACTGGAGTTAAGTAAATTTACCCAAGGTCACAAAGCAAGTGGGTGGCAGGGTTAAATTCAAACTTAAATATCTCTAACTCTAAATCTTAAATTTGTTCCATTACATTTCCCCATTGAGTCTCATGATAGGCTGTATGGATTTTTTTAAATTTTATTTTACATAAAGCCAACAACCTATTACAAAGAATATCATTTTTAATGTCTTCTTGGTGTAATTTAATTCTAACTTCTACTTGCCAAACTGTGATTTTTGCTTCTTTTATTATCCAAATGAGCATGTAAATAATTTAATCAATCTCTACATATTATGAACAAAAATGAATGGAATGCCCTATTCCAACTCTAGGATCCTTTGTTATTAGGAAAGGATCAGTGTTCAATCCTTTCCTAGTAATGTTAGGGGCTACCATGTTGCTACAGAGTATACATTGGGCCTCAATGCCACTGTTCTTTCCCTGATTGAAGTAATATAAAATGATATTAGTTTTTGTCTCAATGAATTTATAAATTATAATTATAGGGTTATAAATTCTATACTAGCAGACAATATAAATGATGGACTCTCACCAGCCCTTAATCAAAGTCTGGCCTCTTTCTCCTGCTGGGAAGTGGACAGATTAGGGCTAGGCTGATAAGAAGAAACACTGTAACACAGACCTCACTTTAGAGTGTGCTAGCAATGAGCTGCAGAATTCTGTATGCATCAAGTCCCTATCTGTATTGTACCACATGAAATCTCACTGTATAGTATAATACAATAATTATTAACTATTAATTACTTTATATGGGCCAGGCACTGTGCTAAGCTCTTTACACGCATATTTTATTTAAGTCTCATAATAATCTTATGAGGCAGTTGCTATTATTTCCATTTCAGTTTCACAGACAAAGAAACTAACACTTAGATGGATTATGGAACTTGCTCCAAATCACACACTTGCCCAAGTTCTGTAGGAGTAAAAAGTACACTTAAACACTAAGCATACAAAATAATGCACTACCATGTATGTTATTTCATGTTAATTTGACTGTCAACTTACTGAAGGTTCCTTGTGCACAGATATGGCTCATAATACTTTTGTATCATTCTTAATTTTAAAGCTTGGTCTAAAGTAAGAACAAGGAAACTTGATTTTGTAAGGGTTTTATACACAGTAAGTTTTCTTAAATGATCCTTCCGTCCTTTCTGACTCTGAGGTTCTGTGACACTAAAACAAAGAAACTTGCCGGCAGCAATAAAGGCCTTCTGGAACTTTGAAAGACTTGGTTAAAAAAAATACTTACTGAAAAGAAGCAGTAATTCATATGAATTACAATCACTTTTTTAAAAAGTTTGTATCTTTACTTAAAATGGTTTTTATGAATTTGGACAAATAAAGTATGAAGTTAAGAATATTCCATACTGCTTTCACAACAGTGTCAGTGGCTTGTGAACATAGAAGGCTACAGGAAATCAGTGCCAGGAGGGAAACTGGGTAGCAGGTGCTTTAGGTTGTTCTGGCAGTGGGAGTGCCCTTAAAGAAAAACCCTTCTTTAAAACATATCATACTATTACAATTAGCTACCAAAGCTAAATATTTTTAACAATTGCTAGTCTAACACATGTAAACCTTCCATTCTAAAAATTTCAGACCAAGGTTGCACTGTGAATTGAAAAATAAACTAAGTAATTCTAGCCCCCATCTCCCTGCCCTAATCACTATCATTATCAACACAGTACAGTGAGTTCCTATATAGATTTCAATCCTCTTTGAGATAACTTTTTCATAATGGAATCAAGCAAATTTGATTGGCTATAAGGACTACTAAGAGCTATAAAATATAGTGATTTTATAATCAGTAAGATGTTTTCCAAGTCATCACCTTCTCTAGGCAACAAATTCTGGCAACAAGGAAACTCAAGTAGATGATCCACGTCCTAAAACATCACTTCCTACAAATGCTACAGGGCTTCTAATTCTGGTCAGACAGATTTTCCAGGCAGTCTTCCATATAAAGATAAGCAAAAACACACAATTCTTCAAACAGGCTGATGTGAGGTCACAGGGCAGGCATGTGAGGACCGAATATGGTAACTAAACTCTCCAGCTCAAAACACACACCTAAAATTTTTTAAAAAGCTGTAACTACAAACTACAAACTATCAGTTCTTGAATCATAAGGAAAATAGTAATTAATCTGTTCTTATTAGTGTTAACTGGATGACAAATATGAGCCTTTCTACTGTGTGTTACATTAGCTATGACTTTTTATTTTCCTTTTATACTACAGAAAAGCCTATTGCAAAATGTGCTGCCAAAGTGGATATATACAGCAGGGGAGTATTGAATCTAAATAAATAAATTAGTGCAATTTGTCTCTGTACAGAATAAAATACAGATTTCCCAAGAGTCCAGTGAGAACAGCTTCTGCCTCATTGTAGAAAAGATGCCATCTTACAGTGTGGCCAGGAAAAATATTCATAGATATGACATCATTTGGTATAAAGGATAAGTCCTGAGGGAATCCATGTCCTCTACTTGAACTCCAGTGTAGAACAAGACCTAAGGAGTGCCCCTTGGTCATGAAGAGAAGATAAATAATTTCTCATACTTCTCTCTACCAAAACCCCTGGATTAAGAATAAGTAAAGATATTGTCTTTCTTTCCAGTGAACACAGAGTTAATTTTGAAGGCTATTAATTTAGTCAAAGTCAAATAAAATTAGAAGCATTTTGATAGCATGCACCAAAAGTCATGGAAATGTTCCTGTTCTTTAATCCAATAATTTTATACTTCTGGATTTCCAATCTAAGTAGATAATACAAAAGAGGGAGGAATTATGTGCCTGTAGAAGTTATGCAATGTTTTGCTGTTATTATTGTTCATGTGTTTGTTTTCAATAGTGGAGGACTGAAAATTGCCTACACAGTCAACCAATTGGACCTGGTTATCTAAACATTTGGTGATGCAGCCAATGGAAAGAATGCTATGAGGACACTGAAACTGATCACTGTACAATTATATAGAAATGAGAACAAATGTTAATGATATCAAACGTGAAAAAATAAGTCTGGAGTATAATGTATTTGTTCTGATTTCAACCGTAAAAAGGGGAATTGTGGGTATTTTTTAAAGACTAACATAAAGTCAAATACAATTATTATGACTGCCTAGAGATAGCAAGAATCAGTACTTAGCACCCTGCTCAAGAGACCCATTAAGTTGTGTTGGGATCATGAGATCATGAGGATTTTACCTCTAAACTTTTCCTGTAGTGTTATAATGCTTTACATAATTTTAAAAAGCCCATTCATATATATTGAGCTTTTACTAGAAACAGCATGGTATAGTGAAAAAACTACTGGCTGTGGAACCTGTGGCAGACACACTCTAATATGGCCCCTTCATAATCCCTATCTCCTGGTGTTCATTCCCTTGTATAATCTTCTCCCCTTGAGTATGGGAAGAACCTGCTATTCGCATCCAGCCAACAGAATATGGCAAAGTGATGGGGCATCACTCTAATGATGATTTGGTATTGTACAAGGATTTTTCTAGAAAATTCATACTAGAATCTCTCTTTTCTTTGTTAACTATAAAGAAGCAAGTTGCCATGAATATTACAGCCTCAAGGAAACAAATTCTGCCAAGAACCACATAAGCTTGAAAATGAATTCTGCCATAGTGGAACCTTCAGATGAGAAGTCAGTCCTAGCTGATACCTTACTTGTGGTCTTGCAAAGAACTCAGCTAAGCTATGCCAGGACTCCTGACCCACAGACACTGCAATATAATAGGTATATGTTTTTTAAGCCACTAAATTTGTAGTAATTTGCTACACAGCACAGAGAACTAATACAAAACTTGAATGACTTGCATTTGAATCTCAGATTCTCCACTTATTTGTGTGACTGAGCAAGTTGATTAACTTCTCTGAGTCTCAAATTCCTCATCTATTAGTTGAGAGTAATAATACCCACATCTTAGCATTGTTGCACAGAAAAATATAAATAATAGAATCAATGTGCTTATTGTACTGTTTCACACAAATAGAACAAATTGCACATTATAAGCTCTCTCACAGCTCACAATATTATCCAACGCTGACTATCACATCTGACCCATAGCAGGTATAGTCTATAAATATGTCGTGAATGAATAAATAAACAAAAATAAACTCTCAAGTATTTATATAAATGTATATAACTCTATATAAAATATATATCTATAAAACCTGTAGATATACAGAATAAAGAGAAAATTCCTGCCCACAGGCTATTAAAATAATGAATGGCACTATAGTACATCAACCATAATACAGGAAAGTCTTTCTGAGGTGATATGAAATGAAGGTGTATATATATATATATGAGATACCAGGCTCTGGAAACGACATATGAGGATGATAAGGTATTTAAGGAAAGCAGTGTATCTGCTAGTCACTATAAGGCAAGTGGTTTTTTATCTGCTAGGCTAATCCCTGAACATTCATGAAGCTTAGTGACTTTCCTTGCTCACATCATAGAGCTCTAAGAAATGAGATGGAACGCCCAAGAAATGTTTGAAGGAACACTAGGAGACTGTAAATTTCTCCTTGAGAAACTTAGAAAAAAAAAATTTACTGTATTACAGTAAAACTCCAAAAGTATTGTCCTCAGAAAAAGGGTTGACCAAAGTAAGAAATTATACCCTGATAATGGTTCATCAAAAGGAGCTTCTGATGTTAAGAGAGTCTAATAAGAAAGTGGACCAGCAGTTAAATACTGTCAAGCAATACATTTCTTGAGCCCTAAAGTCAATTTTAATAGAAAATATCCTGTCAAATATAAAATTGTTCTTTTCATTAGATTTTGACATACTTGGTATCTATTAAATTGCTACAAATGCAAAAGAACTATATCATTCCCAATGGATAGATAAATCTGAAGTAGTAAAAAAAAGTTAAAGAAATCTGAACCTCAATCCCTATACTCAAAACGTACTCAAGTGCTCAGCTAGTGTTCACTGTGAAAATCTACCAAAATTTGTTTCTGAGAAAAAGGGAAGACCTTTCATGTTGTGAAACAATGAGTAAGGAAGTCATTGACTTAACCTTTGAAAGTCCTCAGAATCATTCCATGAAGAAGTTCAATAAAACTCATGAAGACACACAAGCAAATTCTCTGAAATGCAATTTTTAATGATTCTAGGTTGAAACAAAGTTATTTTTCCAATTTCCTTTATTTTTTCAATGAGAAAGTAACTTGTTTTTACATATGCCCTGCTGCATTTTCAGCCCAGTAAAACGTCTCTTTGCTAGAACCAAATTTTCTCTCAATACAATAAAAATATTTTAAGGGCTGGGTGCAGTGGCTCAAGCCTACAATCCCAGCACTTTGGGAGGCTGAGGCGAGAGGATTGCCTGAGCCAGTGGGTTTGAGACCAGCCTGGGCAACATGGTGAGACTTCGTTTCTACAATAAATCAAAAAATTAGCTGGGCTGGTAGCGCACCCTTGTAGTTCCAGCTACTTGGAAGGCTGAGGTGGAGGGAGGGATCACCTGAGCCCAGCAGGTCGAAGCTGCAGTAGCCATGAGCATGCCACTGCACTCCAGCCTGGGCGACAGATTGAGACTCCAACTCAAAAAAAAAAAAAAAATTAAGGAATGGCTTTTTTTAAACTCAAAAATGGTATGACGGCAACAGAAAGAAATAGAGGTAAACTCAGAGAATGATTAAGAGAGGTTTGACCTATTGCTAATGGTACCACTCAAGTCCGGAGAGAACATCAACATAATATCCACTGTGCAGCAAGTTATCAAATGCAAAAAAGAATCATAATCTTTTGGCATATTTATCAAGTTCATGGACATGGCATGCAATGCCCCAATTCGACTTATTTAAATTCAATCTATTTACCCTTAATAAATATTTTCCTGGCTGGGCTCAGTGGCTCAGCCCATAATCCCAGCACTTTGGGAGGCCGAAGCTAGTGGATTGCCTGAGCCTGCAAGTTTGAGACCCACCTGGGCAACTTGGCGAGACCTTGTCTCTACAATAAATCAAAAATTAGCTGGGCATGGTAGCGCACGCCGGCTACTTGGAAGGCTGAGGCAGAAGGATAGCCAGAGCCCAGCAGGTTGATGCTGGGGCGACTGTGAGTGTGCCACTGCACTCCAGTCTGGGCGACAAAGGGAGACTCCAACTCAAAAATAAATAAATAAATATTATCCTATTACATGTCTAATAGCAGGGGATGGCAAACCTGCTAAACACATTATATAACTGAGTAATTTTCACAGATAATTCTGTCCGAATTTTAGATCACAGGGTAAGCTTTCCAAACAATGACACTCTTGTCTAACTAAATAACATGCTTTGTTAACTTCATATAATGAGACAATTAAGCATGGCTTTATTATTTAAACACTGAAAAATTAAACATAGCCACCCAATTTGAAACTGACCCTCAGTTACAGTCTAATCAAGGTAAAGGACTTTAAATGGCCTTACACAAACATAGGATGATTGCAATTTGTTTTGCTTTTTAAAGAATTTGTAAGAATTTCCACAAAGAAAAGTACATTAATAAATATTTAACAATCTAATACTTGTTTATGTCAATGCTTCTTCAAGGTTGTACAGGCTCAGTTGGTAGATAAGTTTTGATCTGGTTACTTTCACACACAAAAAAACTGTATGTCCCCAATCACCCTCTCTAAACTTTTCTGGAAAAACAGCTGTTAAACACAGCTCACTGATGGTGTGTCCATATTATAATCTTTATACCTAAAGGGCTACCCATGACTGCAGAAAATAAGCACTACCTACTACCTTTTCAGACTACCTTAACTATAGTAGTGTGTTTTGTTTCATTCTGTTTCTATATTTGGTGAGGTGATAAGATTTTGTTGCAAAGGAAATTAAACACTTTTCCTTTTTTTTTTTTTTTTTTGAGCTGGAGTCTCACTCTGTCACCCAGACTGGAGTACAGTGGCCACTCCCGGTCACCGCAGCCTCGAGCCGCTGGGCTCCAGCGATCCTTCCACCTCAGCCTTCCAAGTAGCTGGAACTACAGGTACGCGCTACCACACCCAGCTAATTTTTTGATTTATTGTAGAGATGAGGTCTTGCCAAGTTGCCCAGGCGGGTCTCGAACCCGCGGGCTCAGGCAATCCATTCACCTCAGCCTCCCAAGGCACGGGATTACAGGCTGAGCCACCGAGCCTGGCTAACACTTTTCCTTTCAAGAGAGCACAGCAACTAAGAGAATTCTGTATCCTGACCAAAACAAATTCATTTGTCATAGGCAAAAGAACTAGTCTGAAGCCTTAGCTGAGCAATGTGCCCCAGAAGAACATTCCAGAGAGCACTATGAAATGTACTCCCAAACTCAAGCCAATAAAGCATGTTCAAAATTGTCCTGCTGAGAACTGCCATATATTACCTAAGTTGTTAAATAAAGACAAAATCAAGCAGTCTATTAAGTTAATCAACTAGTAAACCAAGGTTGCTAAGACAAAAGTAGATTGGGTCATGTAATTTGGTAGACTTATCACTGAATTTCTTTCTGTACAATTAATTGCTACTGTAGTTTTTTGGATTATGACTATCAAAAACAGCATGCCCATAGGAAATATTCTCAACAATGGTGAAGCATCTGAGATTTTTTCTTGCTTGTAAACTCAAATAAGCCTGTCACAGTTTTAAAAATGTTGGCAGAAAACATGAGATTCCTGGGCCACGGATACAGCAGTAGCCAGAGTATCTGTATTTTCTTGTACTTGTTCCCCAATCCTTGATTTCTATAGGGTGAAACAGAAGGTCAGGATAGAGATCCTGAATTTTTTATACTGGGTAGTAAGCAAACCTGCACTTTGCTCTGGAGGGAGACACTGTATCTTTCAAGACCTTATGCATCTTCGAAACGATAGTACAGAACAAACGCAACAATAAGTGCCTCAGCTAACATGATGCATGCACACACACAAAAAGGTCAATAGGAAGTTTTCTGACATCTACCATTTACAACCAATTTTGGTTCTGATAGAGCTCCCAGCTCTTGTCTTACAGTTTCTGAAGAGGAAGCTCATCTGAACAACAAATGTAGCGTTGGATGATGAAAGCCTGTAATTTCACCACCTAGTTGAACAGAAAATTGTGGGAGCTAAGTTGTATAGCAATTCAATTAAAAACAGAAGTCATGGATCCTTACAGAATCCATCAATCCAGACTGAACTCTTCAACTTTCAGGGATGATAACACATTCATTCAACTGGCCCTCATAAAGTGGGTTATTTATTTGTGAAACCAATTCTTATGACCGATGCTGCATCTTTATCTTCTCTTACTCTAAAACAAAACTGTTTATGTGTGACAAAAGACGAAAAGTAAATCATGACCTCATTTTAAAATCCAGACAACTTGCAAAGCATTTATTCTCTCTATAATCATACTTTTGTCTTAAGCATCTTCATCCTGAATTGGGGTATGATTTGTTGAAGTAAATCTAATACTATTAAATTATTAAAGTTTAAAAAGAAAAAGAAAACTGGCAGTTGTCACTATAGAATCCTTACTGAAAATAAAGTATATGAAAGAGCTCTAATGTCTGGTGTTGTTACTATTGTGTAAGGAGAATTGCTTTTTCATCTTGTTTTGTTTTGATCTTATCAATACCAGTAGCAAGCATAACTTGCAGAGAATAAAATTGCAGAAATTAAAATACTAATTTTACTTTATGGTTTTTTAAAAGTGTTCAACTGCTTACTTAAAATGTTTAGGATCCAGTGGCAGTCCATATACTGAAAAGTGAGGTTCAATTCTTTTTTTTTTTTTGAGTGAAGCAGTTTCACAGCAGTTTTATTTTAAAATAAAAATCCCAGCCGGGCTCGGTGGCTCAGCCTGTAATCCCGCGCCTTTGGGAGGCTGAGGTGAGTGGATAGCCTGAGCCAGTGGGTTCGAGACCCGCCTGGGCAACTTGGCGAGACTTCATCTCTACAATAAATAAATAAATAAATCAGCTGGGCGTGGTAGTGTGCGTCTGTAGTTCCA
>CAUYQG010184383.1:0-10013 GCA_963574415.1 Tarsius wallacei
GGAAGGATCGCCGGAGCCCAGCAGGTCGAGGCTGCGGTGGCCGGGAGCGGCCACTGTACTCCAGTCTGGGCGACAGTGAGACTCCAACTCAAAAAAAGAAAAGAAAAGAAAAGAAAAGACTGATCAGTGTGACTACATAACGTATGAGCGCCTGGAGAATAAGGAGCGTGAAGTAAGGACTTAAATTCTCCATCCTGCCTGGCACAGAACTCACTCATGTGGTGCACTGCTTAAACTTCTGGGAGCAACTGTAACTTCTTGGCCAGCCAGGCATCTGCACTCCATGCTGACTCGCTCCAGAAGCCAGGTGGACAGTGGGACCTTCCCAAGCGAGGCCACGAGAGGAGAGGCCTCACGAAAGCCCCTCTCACCAAGGACTGCTGGGCTAGACTTGAGGCTCCGGTTAAGAAACAGTTCCCGCGCCGAGCTCGGTGGCTCAAGCCTGTAATCCCAGCACTCTGGGAGGCGGAGGCGAAAGGATTGCCTGAGCTCAGGGGTTCGAGACCAGCTGGAGCAACACGGTGAGACCTCATCTCTGCAATAAATCAAAAAAATTAGCCGGGCATGGTGGCACATGCCTGTGGTTCCAGCTACTTGGAAGGCTGGGGCGGAAGGATCCCCTGAGCCCAGCAGGTCAAGGCTGCGGTGGCCGGGAGCGTGCCATTGCATTCTAGCCTGGGCGACAGAGTGAGACTCTGACTCAGAAATAAAAAGAAACAGTTTCCGAACCATGGCTAGGCCCCAAGACCAATCTGCTTTTCAGGAAACTGCCTTTGTCCCCAGTGTTCTTCTTTCCAGGGACTTCTGCGGGACTTGTATCAGAATCCTAACTAACTGAGCCCCTGTTCATTTTTCCAGATTCGTCTCTCCCCACTGCTGCTTGTGCTTCACACTTGAGCTCGTGGGACCACTCCGTTCCCCACACGTATCACGCTGGCTGCTGCCTCTGCCTCTGCCTGGCATGCTGAGCCCTGAGCATCCCATCCCTGACACATGCCACTACCATCCTCCTACCAGGTCCCTCTTCAAGGCTCAGCTGGGTCAGTGCCGCCTCTGGTCTACCGTATCACATTTCTCCAGTGTAGTCTATTGAGGAACTGGTTTGTCTCTCTCCTCCACTAGCCCTGGGCGATCTGAAGGCAGGGACCACCATGCGACTCTTCTCTCTACCTAGATATCTAGCATAATGCCTGACACCAATGCGAGAACATGACACTCAATCCATGTTGGGTAAATTAATTCATGTGTGTTTCTAGTCCTCCATCGTAGACATAATTCCTGAGATTTCCCCCACCCCCCGGCTAATATTTTGATTTACTGTAGAGACAAAGTCTTGCCATGTGGCCCAGGCTGGTCTCGAACCCCTGAGCTCAGGCAATCCTGTCGTCCCCGCATCCCAAAGTGCCGAGATTACAGGCATGAGTCACCACACCCGGCATTTAATTCCTGAGATCTTAAAGAGAAAACTGCAGGGAAACATATTGTGGTTTGTCCTCTCATAGTTATGAACTGTTTCTTTTGTGATACTCTTAGAACATAGACACAAAAAGTGGCAAGAGACTAATCCTGACAAGTTCACTTTCTCAAGAAAGTCAACCACCACCTGGTCAGGCCCGTCTCTGGACGGGAATATTTAGACGTGTTCTTGGGGACACAGAGCTTGTGTGCCCTTGAAACAAAGGAGCTGATACTCCAGCTAGGCAACTGCATATTTTCCCTTATAGGGTTACAGTTCAGAAGCTTCATGCAGACTCTTCCAAATATTTCCACAGGCCTCTGCAGATCATCTAAAGGGCTGCTTAAAGGTTGATCTAAAAAATCACAGAAAAAGCAGCTTTAGGCACTGTCTGCTTGGAAAGGTTCCCTCGCTGGACCGCATCTAAAATTCTTTAGAACTCGAGATAACCCATATTAGGATAACCGACTGACTTTGAATACAAGTCACTAACCTTGTGGGGCTAATAACAGTCACGCTCCTAGCAGGGACTCTGGGGATGCCCCATCAACATTAGTAACTCAGATCTGAGAAGAGAAAGTGAATAAGGTGCCTGCTCATCACTCCCCGGGTCTGAGCAGAACCTGTGGCAGTTGCTGCTCAGCTTCAGCTCTGAAAGCTGGATCTTAACAGATGCGACAGCATCCCAAAGCAAAGCTTGTGTTTACGAAAGAGCGCGGTGCGTGCACACACGCCCATTCCGAGTCCTGGGCATCTTCATCTCTGGACAGTAGAGTCAGCTGAGTCCCTCACAGAACTGATGTGAAACTCCACAGAACACACTCTTTCGGGAGACTGTCATGACCCTTAAGAGTCCAATTAACTCATGGAGGGACGACGTAAGCCTTCATAGAAAAGATCCTTCTCTTGTTTTGTAGAAAGCGAAGAAGAGGACCAAGATCTAAGAACGCTTTTTACTCATCATAAAAATACATGTAACCTGACGATACCAGAGAAACCAGATTTCTTGATTCCTAGGCTGGGAAGAGATTATTGACGTAAACCAAGCTGATCACCAACATAAGTTCTGAATATGGCATCAAAAGCCTGGTACTTCTCTGTTCCGTGTACATCGGGTCCGTTTAATTCAGTCACGAGCTGTTGAACACTAGCGATGCTCAAGACACCGCAGTCAAAACTCCAGACAAGTGAGACACAGTCCCTGACAGCCAAGGGTTCAAATCCAGAGCAGTGGACACACACCTGGACTCACAGAACCACTATTCGAGGACTGGGAGAATCACAAAAGGGTTTTAGAAAAAAATGGTATTGGGGAGCTCCGTGTTTGAAAAGATGATTCCAGAAGGAATATTAAAGGGCCGCTGGTATTGTGAGGGACTGGAGTAAGTGGGACACACCCAGTCCAGAAAAGACAAGGAATGCTAATCATAGGAGAATGGAAAGGGGAAATGCGATGCTAGGCTCTATTTATTATAGGATATTTTGTGCACTCACTAAAAATAACACTGAAGCCACTGCACAGATGTTCAGGCATCTAAGCGTGAGGTATACAATGACTGGCAAAACAAACACATGGTTCCTCGCATTCAAGTTAGACAAAGTACGCAAAGTCAACAAAAGCAGTCAGAAATCATGACGGGTGCTGCAGGAAGAAGAGCACCTAGTCAACAATTTTACGTTAAATTTTCTTTTTTTTTTTCCTTTTGAGTTGGAGTCTCACTCTGTCGCCCAGACTGGAGTGCAGTGGCCGCTCCCGGCCACCACAGCCTCAACCTGCTGGGCTCCGGTGATGTTTCCGCCTCGGCCTTCCAAGTAGCTAGAACTATAGGCGTGCGCTACCACGCCCGACTAATTTTTTATTTATTGTAGAAACGAGGTCTCACCAAGTTGCCCGGACTGCTCTCGAACCTGCAGGCTCTGGCAATCCACTCGCCTCGGCCTCCCAAAGGGCTGGGTTTACAGGCTGAGCCACCAAGCCCTCCGGCCATGTCACATTTTCAAAATCTTGGATTTTGTACTCTTACAAATCAATTAAGTCAAAAGAAATCAAACTTGGAGCAAAGCTATGTAGCAGAGTATTAAAAACTCTATTCAAAATGACAGTAAAACCAATTGAACCAAAAATAGGAAAATGATATAACCATTTGCAATGAGCATTTCTGAGGCTTTAAATCATTTTTACATTTCTATTTTAAGGATCAGTGTGCTACCAGCACTGCAGACTTACTCAGAATACTCACGTAGGCACATACCCTTAACAGCAACATGTAATTTCAGTATTTTCTCAGATACAAAGTAACATTTTGTCATTCTTTCAGCTCAGCATTATTATGGTTTGTTTGTCATGGTATTTGTTTCTACTCCATAAGAACAATGATTAATTTCTGAAATACCGTTTGACACAAAAGCTTGGATTTTCAAAAGCACAACTGTGGTCATTTATTTTAGAGAAACAAGAAAGGATTTCACATACAGAAAGGATTTACATTATGATTCACCTAAATGTACCAAATCACAAAGTCTCTAAACTGTCTTTCCTTCCCTAGCAACTCCCGTCACTCCTTCTGTTATAAACACTGTAGTAACCAGTTTCCATCTGCTATGAATCTATGGCTAGGATGCTACTTGTCAATAAATCCTGAACCCTTCCTCTTACGAGGGTCAGAAACGAGACGAGACATTGGTGCAGCAGAGCCAACGTTAAAAGATCATAAGGTAATATTATGTACAACTTTATGTCCACAAAATCCACAACTTAGATGATATGGACAAATTCCTTGAAAGATGCAAACTAGAAGAAACAGACAATATTAATAGCTCTATATTAAAGAAGACTCTAGACCCAGGTGTCTAAAGTGAATTCCATCAAACATTTCAGAGCAAAACGATAATTGGAGAAATTAATACCAATTATCCACAAACTCTTGCAGAAAATTAGAGGGCCAGTGGCAAATAACTCAGAAAGACCTTATAAAGAATGAAAACAAAACAATATGTCATAAACACAGACACAAAAATCAAATACAAAATTTTTAGCAAATTAAACAGTATACAAAAAGGATAACACATATTGAGGTCAAATGGGGTATATTCTTGGAATTCGAGGTTGATTTAACATTAGAAAATTAATAAGCATAATTCACCATTTTAACAGAATACAACACAAAAACTATATAACTATTTCAATAGAAATAGAAAAAGCATTTGATAAAATACAACATCCATCCATGATTGGAAAAAAATAGAAACAGAAATAGAGGCTGGAGGCTCAAGCCTATAATCCCAGCACTTTGGGAGGTTGAGGTGAGGAGATTACCTGAACCCAGGGGTTCGAGACCAGTCTGGGCAATTTGGCAAGAACTCACCTCTACAACAAATCAAAAAAAATTAGCAGGGTGTGGTAACACACATCTGTAGTTCCAGCTACTTGGAAGGCTGAGGCAAAAGGATAGCCCAAGTCCAGCAGGTTGATGCTGGGGTGGCTGTGAGCACGCCATGCACTCCAGCCTGGATGATGGAGTGAGACTCCAACTCAAAAAAAAAAAAAGAAAAGAAATAGAAATAGAAAAAGCATTTGATAAAATACAACATCCATCCATGATTGGAAAAAAAAAAAAAAACTAAGAAAAATGAGGACTAGCCAGGCTCAGTGGCTCACCCTGTCATCCCAGCACTTTGGGAGGCCGAGGCGAGTGGACTCTCTGAGTCTGGGGGTTGACACCAGCCTGGGCAACTTGGCGAGACCTCGTCTCTACAATAAGTCAAAAATTAGCAGGGCATGGTAGCATGTACCTGTAGTTCCGGGCTACTTGAAAGGTTGAGGCGGGAGGATCGCTGGAGCCCAGCAGGTCAATGCTGGCGTGGCCCTTAGTGTGCCATTGCACTCTAGCCTGGGCAACAGAGTGAGACTCCGACTCAAAAAAAAAAACGAAGGAGAAACACGAGGACTGTAGGGGGAATGGCTTCAACCCAATAAAAGGCATCTGCAAAAAATACCAAAGTTTTTCCATACCCTTTTTCATATTGTCTGGTTTAAGCTCATCAAACCGTAGGTTTAAATATGTTAAGTTTCGTCAAGCATGGTGGCACTTATGCCTGTAATCCCAGCTCTCTGGGAAGCCAAGGTGGGCGAACTGCTTGAGCGCAAGAGTTCGAGACCAGCCTGGACAACACGGCGAAACCTCATCACTACATACAAAAAAAAAATCAAAAAATTAGCTGGGCATGGTGGCGTTCACCTGTAGTCTCAGCCACTAGGGAGACTGCGGTGGAAAAGATCACCTCAGCCCAGGATCAGGGCTGCCGTGAACCATGATTGTCATGGTCTTGCCACCGCACACCAGCCTGAGTGACAGAGTGACATCCTGACTTTAAAAAAAAAGCGAAGTTTATTGTACATTAAGTATATCTCAATGAATCTGTGTTTGAATTTGTGTTCTTTAGGGAAAAAATTGAAAAGTGAAATAATATAGTATGATACAAGGGGTAAAGTTTAGTTTTTATTTTTTTCCTGTTGCATTGTCTTGGTATATTTGTCAAGAATCAATTGGCCATTTATGCATGGGTGTATTTCCTAGTACCACTTCTTTTTTTTTTAAGGTTGGGAAATACAGTTTATTTAAAAGTAAGAGAGAGAAAAAAAAAGATTAGATTCACCTCCCCAGGGTAGGGAAGAGGGCCAAAGCCAGGAAACATGGCCTGGCCATAGCTCAAAAAAGCACATGGCCACACCGTAGCTTAGCAAGGCAATGGCCTCCTAGTACTACTTCTAATCACATTAAAATATGTGAAATTTATTAGGATGAATTTAACAAAATATGTAAAAGATCTATAAACTGACAACTATGAGTTGTTAAGAAAACTTAATAAAGGCCTAAATAAAAAGACACTCTATTTGTAGACCGGAAATTCCACACTGCTAAGATAACAATTTTCCCCCAAATTCATCTACAGACTCAACGCAATCTCGGGCAAGAGCCCAGAACTGATTTCTGAAAAAGAAAAAAAAGACAAGCTGATTCTAAAATATATGAAAACGAAAAGAACAAAGAACTACAACAGCCAAACAATGTGGTAGGGGGAAAAAAAAAACACTGTTGGAAGACTTCTGTTACCTAGCCTCAAGGCTTACAGGAAAGCTACAACCACCAGTACGGTGTGGTGTTGGTGTTAGGACAGATACCCAAAACAGACCAAAACCCAGAACCACACCCATGCATAAATGGCCCGCTGATTCTTGACAAATATGCCAAGATGATTCGTCGGGGGTAAAAAATAAAGACTAAACTTTACCCCCGTGTCATATCATATACAAGAATTTCCTTAAATAGACCACCAAACCTAAATATAAAAGATACAACTATAAAACATCGGAAAAGAAAACATGGGGAAAATATGTATGACTTTGGAGGCAGGCTAAGATTTCTGAGGACACCACAAGTACTAATGTATAAGAAAAAAATTAATAAATTGGACTTTTTAAAATAAGTCATCAGTATGGAAAAAAACTGGATAAAAGAAAATGAGAAGAAATTATTTGCAATGCACGTGTCTGACAAAACACTTATAACAATACACTGAATATGAAGTACATATAAAAACAATATAATTTTTTTAATGGACAAAAAAAAGACTCAAATGGCCAATAAACACATAAAAAGACATTAATGTCATGAGTCATCAGGTTAATGCAAGTTAAAAATCACAATGAGACACCCCCGATACTGCCACCAGAGTGACTAAAACTGAAATGACTGATCATGGCAAGCCTTGGCAAAACTGTTAGCACAAACCAGAACCCTCCTGCTCTCCTGGTGGGATGGTACCGTTGGCAGTGTCTTATTAAGTTAAATGTACACTTAGCCTGTGATCCGGTAAGTCCACTCCCTGCTATTTACCCAGGAGATGTGACTGCATGTGTCCACACAAAAGCATCAGCAGCTTCACTCTTAACAGCCCAAAGCTGAACACAACTGAAATGACCACTAGCAAGCATATGCACAAGCAGATCAAGCTATATTCACACCATGGAGTATTTCTCAGAATAAAAAGAAACAAACGACCCAAACGTGTAATGCAAAAGTCTCAAAAAAGCTACACAAGAGAAGCCAACACAAACCAAAAAGGCATACAGTGTGATTCCATTTTGATGAAATTCTAGAACTGGATCCCTGGCTGCTGCAGTCAGCCAGGGCGGGGAGGCAGGGCAGGGGGTCAGGCAGCAAGGGGCATTGGGTGGGGACGTGTTCTTTGTCTTCTGGGACGGGAAGCCTGTGAGCTGAAGAAGCACATCAGGGGTCGAGAACCAAAAGTCAGGGTGTAAACCCAACCAGACAAGGGGAAGCAAAATCTCACGGGAAACACTGCGTCTTCCATTGGATCTTACCAGGCAATCCAGGTGAGTGAAATTTCAATGAAATTTTGCTTGCCACACAACAGCAAAGCGCTCAGAATAAGAGCACCAGGTTAGCTTAGCATATGAAGAGGCTAATTCTGTTTTTCCTAAGGAAGAAAGCAGGAGAGCTCATGAATTTCATTCTCTTCATTACCATAAAGCTGTGCTTCATCTTAATATTCATGAGTGAGTTTTTCTTCTAATCAAAGGGAAAAAAGGATAAAAACAAACGCAAAGGGGAAAGGAAATGAAGACTGGACTTACAGACATAGTCTCTCTTTTTTTTAAAAGCAGACTTTCTCATTTCATTGGTGAGGTAAACAAAGTTTCAAGAGGTGAATAGCCCACGCGGCTAGAAAGGACAAGAGCCAATTTCAAACCAAACCAGTCCTGTCTCAATCCAAAGATAAAAAAATCTTGGGCCGGGCTCGGTGGCTCAGCCTGTAACCCCAGCGCTTTGGGAGGCCGAGGTGAGTGGATGGCCAGAGCTCGCGGGTTCAAGAGCCACCCGGGCAACTTGGCGAGACCTAATCTCTACAGTAAATCAAAAATTAACCGGGCGTGGTAGCGCGCGCCTATAGTTCCGGCTGCTTGGAAGGCTGAAGCGGAAGGATCGCCGGAGCCCAGCAGGTCGAGGCTGCGGTGGCCGGGAGCGTGCCGCTGTCCTCTGAAAGGTACCTATAGAAATCTAGAAGAAACTTAGCTTATTCTTTAGTCTTTTTGCCTCAGTGTAACCACTAGCAAGCATTCAGACATTCTACTGCAGGACAAACAGCAGCCTATACCATCCCCTCTAGGCAAATCTCCTTCAGATACAAGATCAGGACCCCCACCTTTGGTCAACAAATTTGTGAATTGCAAATGTCTAACAAGTCTCTTGCAGGAATCACACTCCCCACCCAGGGTTAACCTAATCAGCCCTTTGTGAACTGCGTGACACAGATAAGCCCCACCATGGCAGCAATCATGTGACTAACCCCCCCATCTGCCTGCTGTCCATCACCTGACATCATCAGGACCTGCGCTTGCCTGCCCCTTTGTGATGACCTGGAAGCAGACCACCACCCAGTCAGCTTAACGATCTTCCCCCATCAAGGGGAATGGTTAAAAGGACTCAACCACAAGCCACCAGGGGCCATTGCCTTGTGAGAGACTGGTGTGGCCATGTGCTCTCTGAGCCACGGCTGTCGCCATGCTTCCTGACTTCGGCCCCCTCCCCCACCTTGGGGAGGTGAATGTTCTTTCTTCCTTCTCTTTCTCTCTAATTTACTTTTAAATAAACCTTTCTTTCTTACCCTTTTTGTGTGTCACAATTCTTTGCAATTTACTCGAATCTCTGGGTTCCCAGTGCGCGCCTCGCCTCGCCTCTACACCCTCACCCTGTCCGTCCGTACTCTAACATTTTTGGAGGTCCCACTGAGGTTTTATCTCTATCTCTTTCTTATTTCCTAACTGGTGACCCTGTGTGGACTGTGTCGGAACCTGGTGGCCATTGAAAGCTCTGGCTGAGACTACACTTCAGCGTGCTGAAAGGCCCCTGGGAAAGACATCAGACCACTGTGGCCCGACTGGGTGAGGGACTAAGGTTAACTCTTTGCTTCCTTCTAACCAAGATATCTGAGTTTCCCCGTGGACCGGGCTGGATCTCGGAGGACAACTGATGGTCTCTGCCTAGGGCTACTCCCTAGGGAGGCAAGAAGGTCCCCGAAGGAAAGTTCGGACCGTCAGCGCTTGTAAGGGTGGGAGACAAAGTGCTTGGTTTCTTTACTCTTTTCCTCTCTGGCTGGCGAAGTAACCCCACAAAGAACCTTGAAACTCTGATGAGTCATCCCTCATTTATCATATGTGCGCTCTTGGACCACCCTTTGTTCAGATGACTTTCCGGGTCTCTTGGGTTTTCGGTTCCGTCTTGGGAAACTCCTAGCAAGGGTAGGGGACCTAGCTGCTCAAAGTCCTGGTGCCAGGCCTTCCAAGACATGGTGGAGCATGCATCCGGCAAGCTCCGGTGGGCACAGGGACGGGAGGACGTTCTCTCCCTGCTGACTCACATCCTTTGTACTCATTCCTTTCAACCTGTTGGGGACACCTGGCAGGGGATCTGGATGGGTGAAGGCCCAGAAACAAATCCGAGAAACCAAGAGCCCATCCCAACTGTCCTTTTAC